>DWNA01002636.1:0-11331 GCA_018249835.1 Heliconius besckei
ATGTCGTTTACAATGGCGGACTTCAAATGACCTTTGAGGTAAGTCTATAATTTCTTTTTTGCGGAACTTTTTTGATAAAAAAATAAAACACGTCATTAACTTTCGCCTCTCAACACAATGTCTTGAAAATGGTGTGAAGGTTTCTTCTGCCTACTCTGCAATATGTATAAAATTGAAAAGAATGCAACTTATGTAATATTAAATAACAATTGTCGAGGCCCATCAATACGATAATTATATGTTAATATTTGGATGTACCTATATCAGGCGCTACACAGTCTGCACGCAGTGTATGTGGAGGGGGGCGCGGGCGCGGGGGGCGTGGGCGCGGGGGGCACAGGCGGCGCCGTGCGCACGGAACTCGGCGCGGCGCTGCGTTGGGCGCGCGCGCTTTGCCGCACACTGCGCACGCGCCGCGATGCCAAGGAGGCGCGCGCGCTGCTTCTAGCCTGCAAGGACTGGCCGGAGTGTGCGCGCCGGCTGCTCACACTGCTCAACCTGCATCAGCGCACGCCCCGGTTGCCTCATGCCGCTCTTGGTGATTAGTTTTAATTATTTTTATTTTTTTTAAATAAATATTTTATTTATGATTTTGTGACACAGTAGGACAGCTTCTGATTATAAATGATATGGTTGTGGGTTCGCTTACCAAACAACAATCCGCAATGCTCAGCTGCATAGACGGAACATGGGGCATGGAGTGTCTTAACACTGTCTTCCCTCTCTCGACCCTGTTATGTTACGTGCATAGAAGGATAGACAGAGAGAATCTAAAAAAGATAGTTAAGAAGCTACGAAAATATGTACTAATAAGACGTTTCCAAATAAAGTGAAACACTCCAATGATTATTTCATAATATAATGTTACAAAAAACATCAATGTTTTATTTACGCAACGCAGGTGTTCTCCGGGAGCTAGTCCTGATCGGCGGCGGCGCGGCGCTGGGCGCGCTGGTGCCGCTGGCGGCGGGCGCGCACGCCGCCGCGCGCGCTGCCGCTCGCCCACGCCTTCGCACCGCGCACGGACACGCGCACCCGCACTCGCCGCCGCGACCCGCCTTGTATAGACCATATCATAAGTTTATTGGTTAGTTACATTTTTTTACTTAATGTTGTTTATATTACCATATATTACTATATAGTTAGTAAGAAGGAACTAAATATTACACTTCACCACAAGCCATACTATAAGCTTTTTTAATAACCGGTCCCGAAACCAAACTATTTCCGTAGAAAGGGTCTAGTCCGATCCTTTCTGAAAATCGTGTCTTGGTACGCTCCACAAAAATGTAGATGCCAAGTTTAGACGGGAGACTAAACCTGTAGTGAAAAATGTTCGAAACGTCGGGTTTTCAAAATTATATACTTCTAAATATACGCCATTATTCCGGTAAAAAAGTTTAATTAATAATAGTAATAATATTTCCCTAGACACGTGTTGCCGCGTGGCGCGCTCGCAGCGTTGCATGTCGGAGCAGCTGGTGCTGCTGTCGGCGCTGTGCGCGCTGGAGGCGGTGCCACTACGGTTCAACTACTTCGCCGCCTTCTGGAGGGACGTGGCCGCTTCGCCGGTACTATTCGTTGTTTTTGCATTTTTTTTGTTGTAGTTATTTTTTTATATTCCTAATTAAGTGTATTAAGAAGCCTTGGAATGAGTTATTTTATTTTTTGTCCTGGTAACTGAGACTAGACGTGGTTTTGAATTTAGTCACTCAAATGCTTCAAAAATAACTTATTTTAATTAGGTTAGGTTGTTTGCTAATTTGAATGCGTTACCCAAGAATTGATTGAATTGAACCTATTGATTGTTTTACGTTATTTTTTTATGTATGATAAAGAAATAGTTTCTGATTTTTTTATTGTTGTTTTAGGCGGACGCAAAATTAGAAGAAATGTTATTAGAATGTAGTGTAGTCGGGGAATATGTGGACGCAGTGCTGCTCGACGAGCGCGAGTCCCTCGCTGACACAACTATTTATGATTTCATGCAGCATTACTATCCTAAGGTAAGATAATATTACATATTTAAATCCATACTGAGTATATAGTACGATTGGCATTTTGTAAGAAAGATCAGCAGTGGACGGCGAAAATAAAAATCTTACAGTATCAAATAACTTGCAAAACTTATTTAGTGCCTTTTGTTTTTAGTTTTAAAACGCATATATTTTGAAAGGCAGGCTTTGGCTTTTTTTGCGAATCTCTCGGATATTTCACGACGAATATAAAATGATTATTTAAAGCTGGGCGGGATGAGCGCGGCGGTGTCGAGTTCCAGCGTGGCCGGCAGCTCGGGCAGCGGGAGCGCGGGCGGGGCGGGTGCGGGGCGCGCTGCGGAGGCGCTGGCGGAGGAGCTAGCAAGCGCGGCGGGGCGTGCGCCGCTGGCAACGCTGGTGGGCAGCACGCGCGCCCTTCTGATGCTGGCGGAGCGCGCGCGGCCCCCGCCGTCTTCACCGCTAGCGCGCGCGCTGCACCGCGCCACCGCCGCGCTGCACCAACGACTCATCAGACCCACCGGTTAGTGTTGATATTTTTCATATTTCATTCAACAACTAACATAATGTTTTTTCATAGAATATAATTTCACTACAGATATATAGAAATTTATTTATAATCTTTCATACTATTAATATAATTAAGAAAAATGTTCAGTCTCTTATCTACGTTTTTATAATTTTGTGTCCATTATCTTAAGCGAATTAAATATGAAGAAGATTTCACTATTGGTTGATGATATTGGTAAAAAAACTTTCTTTAAAGGCAAAAAATGAGGAACAATTAATGCATACCACCAGACGCTGCGAGTCTCAATTACAATAAATTAATCCACCTACACATTTCCTAATATCTTATAATGAACACACAGAAGAAGAAAACGGCGAAGCTGAAGCGAGTGGCGCAGCGGGTGAGGCGCGCTGTCCTTCGGGCGAGGGCAGCGACGCGGACGAGCCTCTCGAGGAGTCGGACGAGTCGGAAGAGGCGGCGCCCTCCGCGCCCGACCTGTTGCCGCTGCTGTCGCACGCGCTGCGTCGCTTGCACCAGCTGCACCAGCAGCCGCCCGACGACTGAGACCACGTGATGTCGCGACACGTATATATGAGACACTGTAGTAATGGTGACGTAGTATGTCATGTCCATAAATCATTGTAATAATATCTTTTTATCTGTGGCCCATATGTAACATACACATAAAAGTATTGTATATTATATATTGTTTATCATCGTTTTCTTTTTTTCTAATTAAATATTGCTAATTTAATTATTGAATTCCTTAATGTCCTATTATATTATGCATACTTCAATTTATGACGTATTACAATTTCATATTTATTGTTATCCATTATGTACCCCACAAGTGACCGTGTTTCTGTGCCGGTTTTTATAATAAATTTTATTAAACATTGGTAATTTAATTCTAAGCTATATCTGTTTTATTAGTTATTTCACATTGTTCACAAAATTGTAGATTTATGGATATGTAATTGCGACTAACGATCCAAATGTCCATAACTAACATAAAATTGTAGATTTTTTTAAATTTGAATGGTGTTATATGGATAATAATTATTAAACGGACTTATTGTTTTTGTATCTACTTTGTTGGAAGTCTCCTTAATGCAATAAATAACTCATCGCTGATTTAAATGAATAACTCATTTAAATTACCGATTTATTATTTTGTTTTTCAGCATTAGCATGTACTTAACTCTTCCTTTCAAATTTTGTGAACAGTTTTATTACTAATTGTAGCATTACAGACAATAGGACAATACCTTTTTTCTATTCTGTTCTTTTTATTATAACGTTCCGAGCGTGCTACCTTTTTTAAACTTAATTTTAAAATACAAGATAACAATGTCAATGTCATCTGATGGAATGTGATGGCATATTTTCATTTTTTTATTAGCATTTCTTATTTTAAAAAATCATATGTTAGTTTCAAATTAGGCAGCTAGCTCGTTATGAAAGTTGTTCAATAAATATTTCGAACATTCCAAATTCTCATCATCACAATTCTAGGCGTTTGTTACTCTTACAGTTGTCCTTACAACTACAAGCTAACATAGACCATACTTACGACTTCTATGAAGACATCTTATATTACGATAATAAAAGGAGCATCCGAAATATCATTTGTATTTTTGTTTAAGTATTTCCTGCGTTATAATGGAACGAAATGAAAATTTATAATATAACATTTTAAATAATTAATTTGTTTTTGGATGTTACTTTTATTTATTTGTAACTCAAAATGATAATGTAACGATTTCTTCGTAAGGATCTCGAAGGATCAACCAGATGAAATTTTTGGTTTGTCCTTTGAGACGTGTAAGTGGCTCAATTTGTAATAAAAAAAATGTAGCTGTGTAATTTTTTTGTTCTGTGTATTATAGCTGTAAGTGTTTGTTTGTGACAAACGATGCTTAAACTAAATGTGTATAAACTCTTATAAATGTTTTGAAATGATAACATTTCTAAGTTGTTTAACGTTAGAGGTCACACAAGTTAAATACCTGCTATCAGGTGGAAAGTAAAACTAAATATTTCTATTGTATATTTAATTTTATTATATAATTAAGAAAATTTAATAGTGCTTAAAATTTAAAGAATTTTGTATAACCTTAGGATATTACTTATTTAGATTTTTAATAAAAACTAATTGTTGATAAAATAGTATGTTACTTAATTTTCGATACGGATTACATACATTTATTTAATTCTTCAATGCTCCCGCCACAAACATTGTGGTTTGTGTAACCATTTTAGACAACTAAAAATGTGTCAAGTGTGAAAGATAATACTCCATTGTAGATGTTTTAGACACAAATCTTAATCACGATAATCTCTTTGAATAAATTCTATTAATTCCCAGACGCGGATATCAATCGGAACATATATGAATATTGTAAGGTTTTTAGATAAGGAATGGTTTATAGTGGTCCCTTTATATTTTTAGAGACCAAAAATATTTTTTTTAGTATATCTACATGTAAAAATAACGGTATCGTTCGAGCGCACGTGTGAACGTTTCACAAGAGTGCATTATAGTTAAAAAAAAAGGATACACGAATGTACATTTCAAGGACAAGAACCTTGAGAAATAAGTTTTAATCAAAATTATAATTATGTTTCGGCTGTGAAAATTTTGTTAGTGTAGGAAGTATTAAACAACTGGCTGCGTGATTTTTTTCACTCACCCGCGAGCACAATCCCAGTAAGAGTCTAAATTTGTATCATAATTTTATATCTACTCTAAGAAAATACCCGTCCATCACATCCATTTAATTTTTTATTTGCGGTTTTGTGAACTAAGGTATATTACATAATACATTTTTATACGTATATACGTATTGTTAATATTAATAATTTTGTGGATGTGAAATTTGACTGGACCACAACAAACATTAAAACCTATAAAGTTGTAAAAATACCTGAAAAACAAAGTAAATAAAATCTTTCTTCTAACAGAAATTGCTCCTGTAGATATAAGTTTTAAAACAGCCAATTTAATTGAAGCTTTAATTGAAGTTTTTTTTTGTGTAAATAGGTTGTTTTATAGACTAATTATTAATTATAAAATGTCATTGAGTATTCTTTTTACAAAGTTTCTCTCATTAGCTTTTTGAACATAAACACTAATTTTATTTTGGTATAATCGCTAGAACATGTACTCTTTCATTGATTGATGGTAAGAAATAGCACACTGCCCACTTATTTACACAAATAATATACTCTGTAAGATGTTGTATAGTCTTTTGTCGTAAGTAGTTTATAAAGCATTCAAAATCAATCCATGTCGATTTGCTACAGAAATGGTAATTTTCTTTGAAATTTTACAAAGCATTTTTGTTCAGAACTCATATATATAGTTGCTAATGTTGTAAATTGGTTTTCTTTAATTATTTAATCACAGATTAATTAATAAATGGTTTTTTATTGCACACATATAGGCCCATACTTATAAATTGATCTCAAGTCCGAAATTGACCTTGAGATGCTGTTTTCATTCATAAATTATATATCTAGGAGTGAAAACAGAATCTCCAGATGGATCTCTGACTCAACAGTGATTAATAAATATGGCCTCTAGTGTTCATGATTAAGTAGATTCTACACTCAAATTTCTATCTTGAATAATTAACATTCAACAATAGTGAACTAGGGAACACACAAAGCAATAATATTTCTCTGTAATCTGTATACATACAAGTATATATATATATTTAATATTTGCTGTTAACATATTTTGATAAATGTTTTTGATTGTGTTATGAATGTAAAGATCTTTGTTGTTTGAACAGTCACTTCTAAAAGGGTTACGGTGTATTGTGGTGCTAACAATCTGAATCGAGTGGCTCGTAATGAAGACAAAATATAGAAATTTAATTTTGTCACTTTAGAGCTTATTAATATATTACATTAAATATAATCTATGCTGTAATTATCCTTTTAATAAGTTTAAGGTAATTTGTTTCAATAAAAAGTGTGACATAAGCTGGCTGCTTTTTATGGTCTTGTGGTTGTCATTTGCATCAACTACTTGTTTGCTTGTATTATTTATATGTATGTATAATAATTAAAGTGATTGAAACTAGAATTTTGATCGAATATAACTGTGTTATTGATTTCAATTGTAAAAATTGATAAAAAATACTGTAAATCGGACTGGAAAGCCAAAGTAAACAGTATTTTATAATAATATGTTTTATTTATATCACCACATACTCATTTTTCTTTTAACAAAAAAAGAATTAGTCATTCTATTTTTTTAATTTTTTTTGTTAGTTCTATAGGAAATATATCTATAGAGTTTTGTACACATTGTAAACAATACATTTTTAAATAAAAGATGCTACATTCCTTACTAATACATACAGTCCTTTCACAAATTGCACAATCAGCTCCCAAAATTAAAACTTCTCCTTTTCCATATGGGCTAAATGGATCTTTCATAATATAACTAGGGTACTTGAGTTCAATTTTACGAGAAAAGGGTGGATCAGTTCCTTTATAATGTGCTTGTTCAAGCATTCCACATTGAAAACATTTAAAATCAAAGACAACTTGTGTAATTTCTTTAGTCTCCATTTATCTGAAACAAGTAAATTGAGATGAACAACATTAAAGTTTATATTACTAAAGAAGCTTATAATTTTTGATGAGCAAAGCAAAATGAAAATTTTAAACAAGTAATAACAAATAAGACAATTAAGTTTTGATACATTTTTTTCAATATTATATTAAACCAGAAATACATACACATTATATTTTAAAGATTTTTTAATAGCTTATTCACTTTTTAATATTTCTTTTGGCGCTTCAAATGGCCACCATGTTGGTTTTAGTAGTTCAGCTGTACAGTTACCAATCTTAAGTGTCTTAGCATCAAGAGCTTCCTTAATTCTAACAAGCCCTAGTCCATAATCATTTATGACACCTTTTAATTTTCCTAGTTTACTCTTTGGGTCCTTACTAGCAGATATCACAGAATCTCTTTCAATGTTTTCATCAACAGCAGCAGCAAATCTTATTGGCATTATTCTTTTTCGTACCACTCCAGTGTGGTGAACTCTTGCGGTTAGTTCTTGACCAATATAACAACCTTTATGAAAGCTAACACCATGTAAGTAATCACAATTGGCTTCTAAAGGAAAACTGGTTCCTGGAGGTAAATCATCAGATCCTTCACTAACACCTAATTTATAACGTAAATATTTATAATCACTTTCATCATTTTTCAGTGCATCAATACCTAAATTTTTAGCTGCTGTTGCAATATCAATGTTAGCTGATGAAATTACTCGAAATCCTAAATCAATTAGGCGTGGATCTTTATATATTGACAAATTCTCAAACTTTTGTATGTCGTCTTCTGACTCCGAAGAAGTACATACCCATATACTTAAATCTTTGTCAACATCTTCAATGTCAACCTTCCTTTTTAATTTGAAAATTTTAAGGTGTTTTTGTAATAAGTTAGTGATGCTTTTATCACATTCTATCAAAAATGATTCTTCATTCTTCCAACTATAAATAAGAGTGTCATACAATACTCTACCCTTATTATTAAGGAACATTGCATAGATAGACTTCGCACCTTCCTCGAAATGCCTCATATCATTCGTAATAAGTCCTTGTAAAAAATTCGAGGCATCTTTTCCCGTTATTTTTATTAGTGATCGACTTTTTAAAGGATATAAGACTTTCGCCGGCGATACATTATTATGATTGTTACGTAGAAGCTTGTTTATTATGTAACGTTTACATAAAAGTTTATTTACCTGGTAATAAAGCATTATTTTCCAAAACAAATGTATAGTAAGAAAATAAATATTTATTTCATTTTAAACAATTTTACTATATATAACCATGTATTTTCCTTCGCAAAAATAACAAGTGTCAAGTTGACAAGTTTGAATACTTAAACGTCACTGTCAATATGTAGAAATGTTTTTGTTGTCTGTGTAAAGGGTAGATTATTAGAGCTATAAAAATATAGTTGTATCTAATGATTACATTTAAATACTTAGCTGTTATATAAATATTTATATGTATAAAAGCATAATAATTTAAAATGTTTGAATTTTTGTACTGAGCCCGCAACTCATTTTCAATAACGAGTGAATTCATATACTTGGTACGCTTTGTTAACATTATAATATACTAGTGGGCCGTCGCGGCTTCACCCGCTTGTATCACACGAATACTTATTAAATATATTTGTGAAATCAAAGGACTGACAGACAGACGGACGGACAACAGTGACCTTATAAGCGTTCTTTTTTTGCTTAAACGTATGAAATCCTTAAAACACATCTCTCCTTTGCGTCGTGCACTCGTGAAGTAATGAGATTATTATTTTTAAAATATAAGACTGTTGTATGATCTTATATTAAATAAGATTTTTTAATAAAATAAGGTTTATAATATTAAAATAGTTTTAATCAAGCACATAAGTTTTAACATGACTTAATATATCTAGCAATCAAAATCAACACTTCATAAAGTATCCACTCACAAATATAATGTAAATGCATTGTTTAATTTAAATCTTATAAAACGTTAGAACAAGCGTATTGCACAATAATTTAACCCGCAATATTTCTTCCTAAGCTTTGCTTTTAATATAAAATTGGGCAAATATAATTGGACACAAATATTGGCTCATCTTCACTCAAGGACGTTGGAATAGGGGCGGCTGGGTGTACCGTGCCCACTCCAGTATAATCTAGTCCACTTTAAAAAACAAAAGAAATATTAAAAAATAAACGTTTACACCAACATCTTCAAAGCTAAAGTCCAGGCCGCCTCCAGAAAATATCTCTAGATACGCCCATCACATGTCTTCACGGTGATCTAATCTCTGTTGTGGTCATTTCAATGTCTTCAGCATCGGCTCGCTTAATGGGAGTCATTTGGGGAGACGTCGGTACAGACTCCTGGCCCTGTTCTATAGATGCCGTGACAAGTTCCGTGGTGACTGTAGGTTCAGATTTGATGGACATATTATCACGTTTAGTGGGTGAATTATTAGAAATACGCCGTTTCCCCGATTTTTTGAGGTATGGTGTTATTTTCTGTAAATGTAAATTGAATATTAATATAATGTTGGCATTTCTGATTATTTAATGAATTATTCTGCTTATATCATAAAGGGGATGTATACATGGTTTTTTTTCTTAGTTACACTTTCACCTATTAAATGATATGAAATTAATTGTATGCTATATGAAACCACCTGCTGAGGGTCCTTAAGGTATGCAGCTGTTTTTTTAACTTGAAAGTCTGGCGCAGTGAGACACCTCGCCAGGAACAGTGTGGCAGCGCAGGCCCAGCTCGCCCACACGCCTGCGCTGGCAGCGCGCGTCGCCGCTGCTCTTCCACCGAAACTCCAAGTAACATTCCAAGACTGCTCCAAATATGGATTTACAGCAGAACACCTGCGTATAAGTACCTATGTTTAATAAAATAATATTCTTGACTTCTGAACCTTTCTAAGTTTATAGTTTATCCACACCATAAAAAATATTAAGTATACTTTTTAAAAGTATGCCAATACATAGTTATCAAACTTACGTGGTAGTATTGGTGACGTTATAAAACGCCGAACAAAATGCATACAGTCCTCTGTTCGTACTTGTAAAACTGTATCCAGTAAGTCCAACCATTAAGAGCGCAAAGAGCAAAGCTGGAGTCAAAATTCGCCAAGGTTCTTGCAGCCTAGGATCAAAGAAATAGGTGTAGGTAAATATATAAAGCTATACATTTGAAAATAATAATATTAATATAAATGTTGTATATAAGCATTATTATAGTTTTCCATTTAATTTATTAATTAATTACGTCTTATATTTAATATTTACGATTTTTTTCAAGCTTCAATTCTCGAGGTATTCGGTGTTGGCTGGCGGAACTCAACGTCGGGCTTGGCCGCGAGACCACAAACCTCGAGTGGGAATCGAACTACAATAACCCACAACGTCGTTCGTTCGTTCGTTCGTAAACAATCACACGCTAGTGGCTCTGCGCCGCTACTGGCCTGGAATACTTACACACTGTTCTGGTAGTAAATAATTCTTACCCTGATCTAGAATATCCTCCTCCAGGGCACATTGTAAAGAACGTTGCCCAAGCCGCTGCGAAGATCATGGACATTATGGGCATGTACTCGGCGTACTGGCAGTCATTGTCCCGACCAAATAATGTACGGGATGTGTCCAAAACTAGTCGATGTGTTTCATTTACTGTAATTATTATTTTATAATTTGATTTGTTTTTTTTTTTTTAATAAATACAAAACGTTTTAATAATAATAAAAGGCTAATAATGGCATAGGGGTGACACAAGCGTGTCTTCTTCTGTTCTTTTGGCACTCGAGGAAATTAAATATTAAATGTTTTTATATTTTCGCTTTGCTAACGAGACAAAGCGCGGCAGTGAATTACGCCAATCAACACGCCTCTGAAATTCGGCAGAAAGTAGAGAAGGGAAGTGCCTTAGCAGTAAGTTCCCAGGTGCCCTCTGGCTATCCTGCTATCTGCGGGATGTAGTGTGGAGCTAAAGAAAAAAATTATCATGAAAACTACAAAACATGAAATTGTAAATGAACAAAATTAAAAAAAAAAATCTTTATTTATTGACTGATACTACCTCTACCTATGTTATATTGAACGATCTTAGTACCTACTAATGAAAATATGTTTTCGTTTACGATCCGGACGCGGCTACGCCTGCTTCAACTATAAGAATATTTTCGCGTCGGTCATACTGTGCAGCCCGTAGGCTAGGTCATTTCGAATCAGTGACATCTCCTTAATTATTTATTAGAAT
>DWNA01002637.1:0-11327 GCA_018249835.1 Heliconius besckei
GCATTTATATGATATCCATTTATTAGTTTTTATTGACAACGCATAACGTACCAAATTATAAACTTTTTGACGAATATTTTATATTTGTTCCAGAGTGCCACATCCATTTACATGGAGTCAATGCAAATATTAGAACACTGTCGTAGAAGCAAAGGCGTGTTGGGCGGAGTCGTGCTGTATAATAATAAGTAAGTTATTTACTATTAAATATGTGTATAGTTTATATACTACAAGTAAAATAAATAACAGCAAGTTAATTTCAAAACTTTACGATGTTGTTACGAATATAGAAATAATTTAATTTACTTTCCATTTGTCGATTTCCGTTATATTTGAAGTATTTTTGTCCCCAATGCGATCAGTTATTAATATAGAAAGTGCGCCGTTACGTCATATATCATACTAAATTTACTGACAAGATATAAATTTTTGAATTGGCCTTGAGGATAAATTCCAAAATTTTGTAATTTTTTTTTCAGAATAATTTCCACTCAACTACCGCCAAGTCTAACCTCGTATCTAACAGTAGTAGATCCCTACAGAATAAAGTCACCAGCGGAGAGCTTAGACACTGAGGTCCCGTTGCCTTTGGGCGCCCAACTGCTAGTTGTGTACGTGGGAAGGAAAACGTATAATAGTTTGAAGAAACAAACAAGTAAATTGCAGGAGTTTTATGAGAGTGGAGACGAAATTATTGCTAAGTTGAGAAAGGTATGTTTTTTGTAATTGTTTTATGTCAATTATTAAGATTCGTTAAAATTAATATAAGCTATAATAGGGTTACGGTATTTAACGCACTTGTCTTTTTACTATTAGGTGAGTGATATAACGAAAACAGTATATTATCAAGTCTTTATCTTTGAGTAAATCTATCTTTCACGGGATATCCGAAATCAATGTTGCACCTTGTTCATTAAGAAAACGGGGAGTTCAAAACGTTTTTATACAAACACTCTCTAGGATTGGAATCGAACTGATAACCATCTCATTTTCCTTTCCCAAATACTACCTCACCAAAATAAAATAGCCTTATTACTAAAGAATATAATGTTCCAGTTACAAGAAGCAGAAAAAGAGAAAACACGAGACCATCAAACTACTGGTATGAAAAGAGACAAATCCTTACTCTTTACCGCCGTACCGGAAGAAGATCACACAATGATATCACCACCTAACAAAGAAAATCCGGGAATCGAACGGAAACCCAGCATGCCAGATGTAGTGCCCTTCACAAATAAACCAAGGCCACGTCCAAATAAACTATCCTTGAGTTTTAAAAATCAAAAATCCTTAGATGAAGATGTTAAGGAAAACGAAAATGTATTTACAGGACAAACTAGTGTTTGTTCCACACCTATGGTCGAATATAAAAGATTGCATGGCAATATGCTATCTATATGCCAAAATCCAGATGACGATAAAACGATTGAACTGGATGTGCTAAAAAATATAGAAAATTGTCCAAGCGGTGTTGTGGAGGAGAAAAAAGACACTAAAGTTGTGTTAGACGGCAATTGTATTGGAGAACATTTTATTAATAAGCCCGAGTCGATAAGAAAATTAGCTAGCGTCACCGATTTACAGGAAGCGTTAAGAAATATTTCAAATAGAACCAATTCTAAAACAAAATTATCCAATTCCAAGATGGATGATGAACAAAAAAATCCAAACACAATGACAATTAATGACCCGCTATTCCCAGTTTTTAGAAACGACGGTGTCGCCATATCAGAGTCTTTATTCAACCAATATTTAGAACAATATTACTCGGGAATAAAAAGGAAATCCAAAGAAGAAAACATGTTTAATTTTAACTTAAAATTGTGTGAATTAGATAAATTTAAAGATTTCGATTCCGATTTAATGAAATCACCGCAAAGGACGCCAAAAAAAGTTGTAAAAGAGAAAATAACATCAGACCAATCTAGGCGTAAAAGTTTGTCTCTACCGCTCAAGTCTCTGTCGGAGAATTCGGACACTAACACTGAAGATACTGTTAGTTTAAAGAAGAAATTGTCTGGTGTCCAATTAACGCCTTTGATGGAGAAATTGAGTCACTTGGCTTTCTCTGACAAATCTAGTGGATATAGTAGTAGAGTGATGACTCCATTGGAATTAAGGGAATTTTTGACGCCCGCCTTGGAAAAACAAGTCACTTTTTCAGAAAGGTGAGTTAAACCTACTAAAATCGTAATAAATAAATTATCCTACTAAAATAGTAAGTAAAAACGTAAATAAAATGTACTGCCGTTGTGCAGCAATACATATAAATTTAAGATGTCATTTTCGCAACTCAAAACAACCTGCTTTACTTAATATATGGGGAACAGTACCAACATATTATGTGTGAAACAGTTCATTTTATACTTATAATATAGTTTTAAAATAATATACAAAATCGGAAACAACGCCATCTACACAGTTTTTTGTTTGGACATATCTGACTGCATAATATGGTAATTGGTTTGGTGTTTGTATATAATTGATATTAACAACATAGCAATATATCATTATACTCTCTTCACCTCTAACGACTACCCTCAGTAATCTCATACATTTTCATCCCGTTTCCAGAACAAAACATCAAAAACACGACAGCGACGATTCAGACATTGAATCAGATTGCGACATCGAGTCGCTTCCTTCTTATAGTGAAAATTCCGTCAAATGCGCTTTATTTGTGAGTGGACTACATAATATGGCGTTACTGGAACTACTGGATTTAGATGCGGCTAATAATACAGATACTATTAATAATTTGGTAACTTTATTTATATATTTTATAATCATAAACTAAGCGTTTTCTTAAATTTTGCGTACCTTTTGTGTTATTAAACAAAAAACAATAGTCATTTCGACTCAGCATCACGTGGTGCCGAAATAAAAACGTGTCAATGGCAATGTGATGAAAACCAGAAAATATGGCCAAAAATACATATATTTCAATAATCGTCCTAATAATAACACACACATTTATTATCATCACTTTGCTTATCTCTGGGTTGCGATAAAGAAGTTTTTTTTTATTATTTCAGTGGGAAACTTCCTTAAACGCGCTCGGGCCTATCGAACAAAAATGTATGGAACCCCTCGCAACAGAAAGTGATACTTGCGATTATAGTTATCTAGTACTGGACCCAGATTGGGGCACTGTGAAGAAGGGCGGGCCGTGGGCGGCTTTAGACATAGCTACTATGGGATTTATACACAACGAGTTTGAGGAACAACCGGATTTGACAGAGTTTATATTGAGGTAAGTTTTTGTAAATAGATGTCTTGGTATAGTTCTTTGTTTTTCTTGTAGTATAGTACAGACAGATACAGTACAATCGATTTGTGGCCGCCCTAAGTTGGTTGTAGATGACTGCGTACTTTTATTTTCCTCCTAGTG
The DNA here is from genome assembly GCA_018249835.1 of Heliconius besckei. Taxonomy (NCBI): domain Eukaryota; kingdom Metazoa; phylum Arthropoda; class Insecta; order Lepidoptera; family Nymphalidae; genus Heliconius; species Heliconius besckei. The sequence continues at coordinate 3,392 of DWNA01002637.1, forward strand.
CACAATGCGCTTCAGAAAGCCCAATTCCATGACAACTTCACGCGGTCTCGCAGGCCTATAGACAATTTAATATAAAACTACTCTCAAATATTTTATATTCTGTATAATTCGCATTTATATTGAAACGTTAGCAAGGGTCTTGTCCAGGTTCTATCTTACCTCCCACAGGAGTGAAGACAGCGTGGTGCTCGGTGCGGCTTGCGGTAAAGCTCAAATCTTCTATCAAGAGAATGGCGTACGTCAAGCGGGACCGCCGCCGCCCTCCGACATTTTGGCCACTGCACCACTGCGTGCGAGGCGGCGCTTACATCGAGATCATTCTGCATTATTATTGTAATATTATTATGTTTCACGGTGTATTGTCTCTCTAAAACGTGATATGAGTATAGAACTCCACGCTGCATTTTATCTTACTACCAAAACGAGGAAATGAAAATTCATAATCATTTCATTCCCTAACTGGCGATGTCTCTAATGAACTTTTCTATACTGTTGCAATTTATTATCTGTTAAACAGCTAATATCATGTCATATACAGCCCGTAATTAGTGGATAAAGATCCGTGCCATATACAGTTTTGGAAAATGGTAAGGGATGACTGTAAAACATACAACCTCCCTTTAATACTCTACGAGTGTAAAGTACCATACACTAAAGAACATACCACCGCGTAACATGTGAAAACTAGATTTACAAAATATTTTCTAAATAACTTTAGTTTTAAGTCAGGAAAAAATATCTGGGATATATCTTGCCACTTCAGATACATCTTGTAAATTGTAACAAGATTGTTTGTTTCAAAGTTAAAGATATCGCGTACATCGAGCTTTGATTTATATTCTGTTGGTTGTTGCTATTCCGTACCCACTACTTTTACTCCGTAGATATAATTTACAATAAAATATTGTTAACTGCTTAAACTGACAAATATTTTTGTAAAATATCAAGTTGCTAATGTCAACTATGATGTCATCTAAAAATCATCTTCCTAAAATAATAATTCTACAGCTGTACTCAGAAATGTAGACGGGCATGTTCAAGTGGTGATTAAGATAAACACCAATTGGACTCCTAGAATACAGCAGATAAACATGAATAAATATCATTCAATAAAGACAATACAATGCAAGGTGCATTTACAATGGACTTGAAAAAAATACAATAAAATGATCTACATACATAAACATACTTTATGTATTTAATGAATTTTGTAAACAAATATTTGTAGATTCAAATTTTTGGTCTAAATAAGCAGTAACACGATAGTATATATATAATTTGATAGTCAAGGTGTAGCGGTGGATATTTTAGCGGTAGTTACCAACATTAAGTTAGAACGTAGGGAAATCAATTAAACTACACTCGTACTTCAATTAGCGTTTATGTATCAATTTAATGACAAACGCTAATTGACGTCAAGAGTGCAGTTACTAAATTATAAATCGAAATGTTTCCACTTACCTACGTATTTTAGTATTTAAAAGTTAACATCTCATTTTCTCTATGCTCTTACACGTTTAATAGATGGTATCTAATTTATTTATTATAATTATCTTTATGTATAGATAGTTAGTTTATAATTCTAAATAAACTTTTGCCATTTTCCTAACTAGTCCGTAGTAGTGTAAACATTTTACAGGATCCGTACATATCTTTGAATCCATCTTGAGAATTAAAATAGAAATTTTATAAGAGCTAAATATAAATATTGTAAGCTGTTTATGCAGCTTTGCGGCCAAATTGCAGTGTTTCTTGATTATATTGCGTTTTTTTTTGTTTGTGCGATTCCGCCTATCAAATATTTAATTGACATATAAAATACTTTATTTTTCTTTCTAACAATTGTTTTGGCAAACTTTTATCAAAAAAAATATTAATCTTCTTTTCTTCTAATATTAACAAAAAAAACGCAAAATAAGTCCAAACCTGCACACAAATCCACCCACTATATTGAACTATAAGCTACATACTTATATAACACAAGTTAATAACGCTCATAGTATTCGCCACTAGTTTGTAGTCGTAAGTTTCCGGCCACGTAGTATGTATCGCTAGTCTGTGCTCAATCTTACCAATGTAGCTTCTTAGTTAGCTACAGTTCTTTTCTAGAAACTTCTAGAATGCTCTAGACAAGACTTTGTTTCTGTTTCTTTATATATATATATATATATATAACTTAGCGTTGACAATTCACTTGCTGTAAGCCTAAAATTTTTAACTTCACGCAACTCTCGTGAGTGTGGTAAGCAGAAAATTTAATTTTAGGCTACTCCGTTCTGCACTTTCCGCCCATATTTTTTAAAGATACAAAGAACGTCATGTCACGTGGAGCATGTAGAGGTTACGCAACCCCTTGCGAAAACCAAAAAGCACTGTCTTACTGGACCGGAAATACGAAAATTATATTTGTCTTTTTTAAAATGTTAATTTATAGATAGTATTGTATGACCACTATTTTATATTAAATTGTCGTTATGCAAAATAGATCCAATTTACGTCAGTTGTCTCTTACTATTCTTTCAATACTATTGACAATATATCGTATGCGTAAATCCTTATTCCTCCCGTAATCCTTATTTATAAATAATCCTTTTAAATTAAATTTGGATTTGAAACTCAATTATGCAATTTGCTATGCTGATTTTTTTTCTTCATAAACTGCTAATTGAAAATATACATATTACATTAGTTGCTGGAACTATTTTGCATAACTCGAAATCTTTTTTTACTTTTTTCATACGTTAAAAATATTTCAGCAAATGTCTTTTGTTTAGTTATTATAGTTAGCCATGTTTAAAATTTTAGTACCTGTTTAGTTTGACTGATTGTTAATTTTCTATTTGAAAATGTTTAATAGGTTTAATTTGCATGTGCATTATATTAGTGTTAGGTTTTTTTCATAAGTGTTAGTATCGGTATTTTACTGTGTTTATCAAAATATTATAACTTATACTTTATCAAGAATACATAATGGATCAAGTTCCTTATGTAAATATGTTATTATTAACTATCGCGACACAGTGTGATTTGAACCTGTGACTCGCCTCAAAACATTCAATACTTAACATCAATTAGTGTCCTTGCGACATTTAACTTAAGCTCTAAAAATCACTTATTTACTCCTTATTTCTAAATATAATAGAGTACACCCAAAAATATGATTTTGCGAGTAAAACTAATATTTTGGTACAAATAAATTCACAAAAAACACAGGCCCTATAACACAATCGCTTACCTGAGTGTTATAAAAGGGAATAATTAAAATCATAGTGAACATAAAATAAACTAAATAATATATAATCTGTTAAGTTACTCCGCGGATTAGCTCGGTATCGTAGTAGTATCGTACTCCACTGTCCACTGTTCTAGAACTTTCCGCCTATTTAAAAACCTACTAGCCTGCAGCTACTGAAATATAATACTAATAATGCCAATTTTTTTTAAATATATTTTTAGAAACTTTTATTTGTTAAGTATCTTATCAGACATTTCAAACAATATTAAAAACTAACTTAACTCAAATCTTGCCAATATATTGTCGTCCTATTGAAGTTATTTCTATGAGTATAATCAATTATTGCCACGCTAAATGCTAAGCGAATTTTGTGATTACATTTTAAAGTGGAACAATAATGTTATGTTTAAACCTTTAAATAGACGTTGGACTTTAAGAATTAATGATTTTTATATTAATATAATAAAAACATAGGTAACGGCATCGATTTTTCTAAAAATATAATATTTCTTAATATTGACAGCTTCTTTATGAAAAAGATAGGTCCAACGTCTATTTATAAACGTCCAAAGTGCTATTTAATTTATTGGTGTCTATCGCTTTTATAATTTACACATTTTATATTAATATGGTATACTTGAAACATTCCTATTTTTAATGTACATACAGTACCAGTGCAAATCACATCGCGTCCTAAACCAAAATTATTTTTTTCTATTATTATTAAATATTTTTTTATCGTTGTCTTATTTATATTGTATAAATATAAAGTGCCAATGTAACAGTGAAATAGTATTTAAGATAAACCCGATAGTGAGACTTTGTTAATTTTACGCGTAATAAATATCCCAAAATAATAAAATATATATACTTGTATTATTTATACACCAATATTATGTTGTCTACTATGGGACTAATTAAGAATTTATATAACGACACGCTATATGTTTAAATTTTTGATTCTGAATCAATAATGTAATTAAGTTCGAATAACAAAAATTTACAAAGTTCATTTACATTTTTTTTTAACTAATTTGAAAAATAATTAGTATAAATGAAAAATAGTATAAGGCAGATATATATAACAGATTTTCATCTCCTATCAGTTCAATATTGTTCAAACACCCTCAATGTAAGTTATAAGATTTTCAAGGAGTAAACTTAAATTCCAATTATTTAATTTTTATCCAGTTGCATGTATTCACCACACAATTACACACATACCGTGTCGTTTCTACAAAAACAAAAAAAAACAGGTATAGAGAAATGGATAATTAGGTAGGATAATAATAATAATACGAATGAAGAAGAATATGTGTGACATTAAAAAACTATCAATTTATTATAAACAAGTCGGTCACAACACAAACTAGAGCTAAATTACCGAAATGGTTATTCATAGACTACACTAAACTATATTACTATATAAAATAAATAAATATGTATAAGATGCATGTGAGACGTGTAATATATACTGTTTTCGTTAACTAAATATTCAGCCTAGAAAGAATATGATACTTCGGTCTTCTCGGCATTAGGATCATATTCTTTACAAGGATCGACGTCTTCGGCAGCCATTTCAAAAGAGAGGGCTTTTCTAAACATTTTCAAAACTTCAACACAGTTAGTTTCAAGGAACTTCATCCTTTACTTCTTGTTTCAATACCTTTTCAAACAAACAAAATGAAAATTAGATTTTAGTCAATTTTTATTTTTTTTTGTTACCTAGAGCGTGTTTACATACTAACTTACATCTACGCTTTATGCTAACAGAGTCGACAGTCGACTGGCGTCGCTTACAATCCATAGTAAAACTAATATTAAGGATCTTATAAAGAAAAAAAAGTTTTGTTTTTGCATTTTTTTTCTTTATAACATAGTACCGGCCGTACAGGTACGTTTTAAATGCATTAGAGGCCGGCGTTTGTAGTGGCGTATCAAAATCTAACGTGGGGGGAGCTCCTCAGCTAATATCGACCTGCAAATCCAAACAGCAGTGTCACCAGAGTACATGAGGCCTAAGTATTTATACATTATGTATTGCACACTTAGAATAAAACGTAACTTAACTCAAATTCCGTAACTGACGACTTTGCTAAGTACTGATAGTAAAAAGCTTATTTTAAAGTTAATATATGGTGGATATATCTTTTTTTATCCATTTATCATCAGTTAAATCATTATAAACATATATTTTTTATTTTTTTGAGTTAAGTAACTATGATTCTAAGGGCGCGATGCGTGTTACATCAAAAAATATTATACAAGTATATTTCATGGTAAGTTTCAATAAAATCAAAATAAAATTGTAAAATTACAAAAACTTGTTGTAACACACTCAAATCAATTTCTATGTGCTATAGTCACTTCTTTATTAATTAATTTCAATAACATTATCGTCATATTGCTTCATATATATTTTTTTCTTAATAAAAAAGGTTAAATCACACAACAATGAACCATAGAGAACAAATTAAAAAAAACAAATCTTTGAGACATATTCATATGAATTCAAAGAGCCTTCTTGGGTTTAATACAATTATTTTAGGCAAAAGGACAAATTCTTGGAACAATTACATAGATATACTAATATTTTTTTCATACATATTACAAATTATTATAATAATAATTGAGCTTTTTAATATCAAAAACATATTTTGGATAATTTCAAAATGTAGTTTCTAATATATTTACAATAGACAGATTGTTACAATGCACATGCAGAGGTATCTTTGGTCATTAGTTTAAATTTAACAAAAAATTACAAAAGGTACTATTTTTTTTGCATTATACTTACCTTTAACTATGTAAATGAAACTTTAATTAAATTAAAAAAAATGACAAACTTAAAAAAACTATATACATACATGCATACTTATTCTATTGAGAGGAATATATTATACAAAATAATACGCCAAAAATTGAAATAAAAATTTTAAAACATGGTGTACTTAAAAACTAAGGACAAAATAATAGTTTGAAAATCTTGTAAGACGCAGTGAGTTGTCAATGTTAAAGTTATATTTAGTTCTATGTCGGGTATTGGTACCTGTTTAGTAGGTTGACAAGTGAAACTATTATACATACTCCAGGGGACCCTAATAATATATATTGAGAAACCCTGTTATAGAAACTATTATGGAGAATACTGAACATTGACAACTACCCGCATGGTCGCGGTCGTGGGGGAGGGGGCGGCACTACTACTGGCGGTACTCACGCGGCGAGTAGGAGCGCTCGCGCTCGCGCTCGTAGCGGCGGCGGCGGTAGTGCGGAGAGGGCGAGCGGTGCCGGTAGCGCGCATAGTAGTCGCGCTCGCGCTCGCGCTCCCGCGACCGGTAGCTGCCGCGGTAGTAATAGTCGCTGTAAACAATGTAAACAACATTAACAAATCGTTCTTTTGTAAAAATTACTTCTATAATAAGTGAGTTCTTTAAAGTAGGGTAGACAGAGACAACCCAATGTTAGAATATTCTATTCCCCACTCTCAATTTTGCGTATCGAGTAGTAGAGCTCAACACAATTCAACATATTCTGAGTGGAAATGGAATCCACAACCATCATGTTCTGTCAGACGCGACAATAACTGTTATTATGCATTGTTCATCTTCATTCTTCATACAATGTAAATGATAACAACAATATATATAACTAGCGGAAGCGCGCACCTTGGTTAATTGCACCCTTAGGGTGAATTCTAATAAACCACGAAAAGGTGTTCAATGAAATATTTTAAAGTCTAAATTTATAATTTTATAAAAATCAGTGGTGATTTAAAGATTTTTCCATACAAACTTTCAACCCCTTATTTGCACCCTTAGGGAAAGAATTCTAAAAAACCACGAAACATGTGTTTAATTAAATATTTTTAAGAATCTGAATTTCAAATTTTATAAAAATCGCCGCCGATTTTTAAAAAAATCCATACAAACATTCAAACCCAATTCCCCTTAGGTTTAAAATTTTTCAAAATCCCTTCTTAGTGGATGTCCAGATTACGAAACTAAACATATGCCCAAATTTCACGTTTCTATCATTAGCGATTGCGGCTGTGCGTGCGTCTTACCTCTGTCAGTGAGAACATGTCCTTTTATATATTATATAGGTAATAAATGTGTAAGAGCTTATTACTTTTATTTCTAGCTCTTCTTTATTTAAACATTTCAGTTAGTGATTAAAAAAGAAATGAAAAAGGAAATAACAACAAATTTGCACATAAAAGTAAAAAAAATAGTAATAAAATTGACTTACTCTCTGTCCCTGCGTCTATCATAGCCATTGTCACCCCTTACACTGCAATAGATGACATAATATTAAGATAATGCCCTATTAGTGATATTTATAACACAAATTGTTATATGGGCCAAAGTTTCCATTGAAATCTTTAATTCTTAGAAATTTATATTAAAATTTCAAACAGAAGCATATATTTCATATATGTTTTGTTTTATTTTTTATACCTTATTTATATTTTTTCTAAAAATATAAACAATATGAAATCTCATTTAAATAGTAAAAAAATATAATAAAAAAGGAATCTATTCATTATAAGAAATAATTGTTCAAGTAAGCCTTTAGTGAACCAATCTGACTAAATATTTAGTTCACTCTAATTATACTCATTTATGTACCAGTACAAGAAAACTTACAAATATTAGACTTGCAAGCTATTTTATATTGGATACAAAACATGACCTATTC
>DWNA01002638.1:0-11326 GCA_018249835.1 Heliconius besckei
CAAAGAATATACGAAAAAGCAATAAACGAATTTAAATATTCGACCGCTTTACCAATTGCATTACAAAGAGGGTATTGAAAAGATCAAATTGGCATAACCCTACTTATCGGTCGGCATCAACTTTCAAACGCAAAAGTACAACACGCTTTAAATGGAAATTCATCTTTCCTTTACAGGAATCGCAGTAGATATTCCACATGTGAGTGTTATTTACATTCCAGTTTCTTTTGTTATATGAATCCAGTCGAGAAATTGTTAAATGGACGTACGGTCGTGGGTTGAACCCCCATGAGAGGATGTTTATATTTAAAATGTTACCATATTTTCGGGCTGTTTCGGCCATCATTAATTGGAACGATGAGCGTAAACAAAATTTGAGGAAACGCCTAACTACTAAAAATTCATCGAATATTATGATGCCCTTTATATTATATTTTCCTATATTGCATAGTTTTAAAATTAATTGTTTAATATAAAGGAATAAAAACAGCAATAAATACAGCACGTTTGGAAAATGTTAGTATCATTACGTGCAGGATACGACGAGTACGTGACGAAGGATTCAGTATCAGCACATAGCATTTTGCCTCGACATTATAGCAGAAATGGCAATAATAATTCATTCCCCCGAGTGGGGATCAAACCCACAACCGTCGCGTTACACTCACACTCTTATTATACATAAAAATATATACTATTAACATACCAGCATTCTTAGTAGCAGCGGTAGTCTGAACAGGCGGTGACGTGGACTCGTCAGTCTTATTAATCATATTAAACGCCGGGTCCTTTGGTTTCATATAATTTTTATGTGGTTTACTGGTTGTGGTTGTGAACTTCTTGGTTGGTTTCGGTTTCCCCGCCGGCTTGTCCCAGTTAGGTCTCGGCTTGGTTATGAAGGAGGGCTCGGTTGTGGCCTGCCAGTGGATTGTGTTTATGTTGCTTGGTCGCGACATCATGTGAACTGAAAATGTATTGTAGAGTTTTAGTTTTATCTTTACATGTTTCTGGCATATTTATTGTGAGGGGGGGAACGTGAGGTAAGCTTAAAAATGCCTTACTTAAGTATATTAACTTGATTAACAAAAAAAATACATAGTATGTCCATTCGTATAGACAGAGGATATGATGTGTTATAACTATGGGGTTCTGAGCGTGCCAGTTGTTCAGACAATGTAACTAACTGCGAAATCCGTTTTATTTTTATTTATTTCAATAATTTAAATTATTTGTTTTTATTTAACAGAATATTATTTTATAGTACCAAATATATGACTTGTATGATTTTCCATAATAATAAGTATTTTCAATGTAACGCCATCTATCCAAAAATCAAAAAACTACATACATACCTTGCGAGATACTGTTTTCCGCATGTTGCTCCGACACCGCCATCGGCCGCGCACCGGACATAATACTAAGACTAGAGGAAAATTTGTTATAAGGACTAGCTTCCGGTTCCGGTCTATGTATATCTTGATACTTATTTACACTGTTATACGTTACTTTATTTACTATATCACTTTCTAAATTAACCATTGAGGGTAGATTTATTTCTGGTGGCCGATAGCTGTATGGGGTAGGCGAGCCATCTATGGGCTTCGTCATGAAAGAAGGGCGTATAGTTTGAGCGTTTGGTCGTAAGTTCAAATTTTGAGTGGTAGATTGTGTGGTTGATGAAGTGTGAACGGTACTGGATGGCGTTGAGTACGGCCGATCCGTTACTGTTACTGGCTTGGGTGTTTCTGAAAAATGGGGAAATTTCATTTTAATCTTTTTTATTAATACGGTAATCTATATTTCTGTTATAAAAAAGGGACTCATTACATTTTTAATGAAAATAAATAATAAAATTTTCAAAAATTCATAATAAGAAATAAAATTAATTTAAGTATTTCATAAATTATAAAAAATAATATAAAGAAACAATTAAGAAGCAACAGTGACAAAGTAAATGGAAATAAATAAGCTTCTATAAATTTATACTAATTTAATCTTAATTATCACAGTTATTTGTATCAAATTATTATTAATTTGATACTCGGACGAAGAAATCATTAGGTATATCCTGAATATTTCTCCTATTCTAAGTAGTTTTGCTCTAAATAATTTTTTTTTACAGTATCTGGATTGGCAGTCACCTGTAACAGGTTTGTCCGGCAACCTGCAGCAGGAACCGAACATGAACCCGTCGACACATACACCCGCGTGTATACCACCCACTCGGTTGCACTCCTGCACCCACATGCACGCTCCCCTCGACCCGCCCACTGTGCACGACTTGCGCGACATTTGATAACCTGGAAAGGAAAAAATATTTAGAGTATATATCAAGGAAGCAGCTCCCTTCATAGCGGGGTTGGCAGAGGGAACCTAGTATTAAACCACTCCATCCCCACTTGTCACGCTCACGTGGCACGTGGCACGTGACACCCTATTTTCAAGATATTATGTCCGGATATTTCAGTAAAATTTTATGGAATAAAACAGAAATAATATTAAATTAAACAGAAGGTCGCTGTCACCGTTATAACGAACGTTAAAGTGTTTGTTTCTTGACGGGTAAAAAAAATATATGATAATACCATAAATATTTATATTTGTTATAGCCGCCATCTATTATCCTTTATTAGAACCTTAAACTTTCTTTATGCTATTTCGTCGTTCACGTCTATAGTAGTAAATGTATTGACGTTGTCAACAGATGTCGTCAAATAAAAACCATGTTTATTACAATTTGAAAATAATAATAAGATCACCAAGTATAACATATTGTTAAAAAAACTGCTTTGTGCTGTATCCCGCACACATAGCAGGGTAGGAAGAGGGAACATAATGTTAGAATACTCCGTTCCCCAATTTCCGCCGAATTTTTCGAGGCATTGCGTATTGTGTTGCGGAACTCAACGCCGGGCTTTTACCTTAATACGAGTGGAGATCGAACCTACAACTGCCGCGTTACAGTTACAACCTTGTGCCCGTGCGCCATGACGGCCCTTATAACATATTTTAATGGATTGCTCTAATAATAATAAATATTGGATTGCTTGCATTTGTTACTGTTTTTTTTATTAGGTTCAACCGGACCCGTCTAACAATCTATATGCGACACTAGTTCATTTAAATAATAAAAAATAAAATTAAATACGGCGGAAATAAAATTTATGCGTTGTCCGGCAAACCATAAACTGTCCGGAAAAGAAGCTATTTACTCGATTTCTTATATGAACTGAAGATTTGCTGGTCTATTATAGTCAAAAACGACTATAGTCTAAATTGCATAACCAATCATATTCATTTAAAGGTCATAACCTTTTATCTCTACCTAAACAAATTAGAAAGGAATTCATGATATCTAATAATAGTAAAGTCAGCTTCAAACTGTCTTCCACACACAGCAAGATAGGCAGAGGGAACCTAGATTTACGACAATTCGTTTCCCACTTTCCGCCGAAATCTGGAGGCATTGCGTTTTGATTGGCGGAACTAAACGCCGCGCTTTGCCTCGACACCAGAGCAGGAGAGCGAAGAAATGGAAATATAAATTTAAATAAATATTTAATTTCCTCGAGACCCCACTCGACTGGATTTACAACCAGTCCACGATACGACTGGCCACGCCACGACTGGCCTCGATGATAGTCAATACTATAAATATATGCATGTAATATTAAAGGCCGATAATATAAAAAAATCTTTATATACGAGTAAATAGCTAAAAAAATATAGTCGAATTGATAACTTCCTCCTTTTACAGGAGTCGGTTAAAAAGCAATATACACTATTATTGAAATACGCACAGTATTATTCACGCAGAAAATAAATAAAAAGTCAGTCCTAGAAACACCTTGATACTTTCTTGCAATTTCACCTTCTAGAAAAGATAATCTAAAAACAATCTCATTTGATAGGAGTGCCGTCGCGAAATGAACTTCCGTATAACGGGACGCTCAAAGGAAATAACATACTAGATCTCCCAGGATATTGCATCGAAGATGGGAAAGGGAAAAATTCTTAGCACTAGAAGATTCTAAAGTTATAATAAAACCATTTAATTTTAATATATCTAATTCAGGCTGTAGTTCTAAAAATTGTATTTAAATTACATGGGTAAGGCACATTAAAACAGCACAACGTCTGTAGACGCAACGGTTGTAGCTCGACCTCCATTACGGAGATACAAAATATTTTCAATTCTTCGGCTAGATAAGCCACGGCGTTGAGATCCGATATTTAAAACATAATGTCTCGTAATCACGAAATTGGGCATAGCGACGAACATAACGAGTGTCTATAGAGTATCATATTACATTGGAATCTACAACCGGAGCCAAGATAGAAAAACTTTATTTAAGAGCTTTATACATATATAAGTGAAATATAATTAAATATTTAAACATTCAGGAGAGCATAGTAAAGTATATAACATTTCCACATTAAGAGAAGATTACGGCGCGCAGCACCTCCTAGTTCGTATTAATGTAGCGTAATGAGCTTAGTTCTCATTTAAATTAACCACCAGTCCTTGAGCCCACCTTATTCCCTAAGCAAGTTAAATATTTATGCATAAATGTATGTTTTTAATAACTTTACACACGCTGTATCCCGCACATAGCAGAGTAGGCTGAGTGAACCTAGTGTTAAGACAGTTCGTTCTCCATTAATACTCCGCGGAATTCTGAAGGCACTGCGTGTTTGGTGGCAAAACTCAACGCCGCGCTTTGCCTCGTGCAAAAAAAATTATATTTATTTTAAACATTAAATATTTAATTTACTCGAGTAGGAATCGAACCCACAACGAGTCGCTTTTACAGTTAAACACTTGTGATTCTGCGTAACGAGTCACGACTCGCCCCCAATGAATATGTATGTACATATCTAGTAGGTACTTACATTTTATTTAGGAATTTAAGAAAGAGGAAATTTTGTGGTAAATCTCTATTTTTAACCGACTTCTGTAAGAAAAGGAGGTTATTAATTCGACTGTATTTTTTTTTATGTTTGTTACCACATAACTTTTGACTGGGTGAACCGATTTTGATAAAAAAAAATTATTTGAAAGGTGAAGCTTCCCGAGTGGTCCCATTTTTTTGGTCCATGTCTGTCAATGGTATCTATGAGAAAATCACATAAGTCTTAAATTTGCATTAGGTATGTGCGCGACAAATAGACGAATAACTCAATGTCGCGCCAACCGATTTTGATGATTCTTTTTTTATTTGAAAGGATACACATTAAGGATAATTTGGTGAAAGTTTGGTTAGGTTCCGATTATGGAATCCGGTGAAAATTGAGAAAGTTTGTTTTTTTTTTTGGTAAAAAATTGATTATATTGTAATAGTTACAAGCAAAAACTTTTTAAATTGATGTCAGAAGTGAGGTTCCTGATCGTTACATTTATATTCAAGCAACCTCAAAAAAGAGGATGTTCTCATTTTTAACCAACTTCGAAAAAGGGAGACTCCTAATTCGCCCGAATACTTTTCATGTATGTTCTTGTCAATATACCAAAATGTTACTTTGCACAAAAATAATACCTAATTAAATGAAGTTTTACATAGAACAACCACAAATACTCGTTGACAACCACTACCACCACCATCACCACTCGTTTAAGAAGCATCATTTTAAGATCTACCCATCACTTAAAATCGTAAAATAAATTAATTTTTAACAAAAAGAAAAACCGACTTCTAAAAACGAACTAAAAAGTAAAAAATAATTATACAAAGATTTTATAATTTTGAAGTCGGTGTCAAACTAATGCTACAACAATCTTACCACAATATCTAATTACTAAGTCTGTTTGTTGGCACCGACTTCAAAATTATATAAGACGTTAGAGCTTATTAACAATTTTTTTTATCAATAGTGGACTAAGTACCTTACGCGACTAAAGTGATTATGTGTAATTATTCAATAAAAGAAATAATGATTATGATATTTAGCCTATTTGGAAATATATACATCTTCATAAAATTTTAATAATACAACGATAACAATGTTTAAAATTTAACTTTGTTTTAATTGGAACTTGGCACATAGTATTATTCTATGTGCCAAAAAATATCTATTTTATTACCAGTGAAGCATTATGAACTAAGATTCTTTTTGTTCTTAAAAAGGTTAAAAGTTAACCATTACTACTACGGAAATAGATTATTCAAATCCAATAATAATCCAAATTTTCCTTTTTGTGATGCCCTACTAAGTTTATTTCCCTTCGAAAAAAAATAGCTTTTTAAAGCGTTAGCTAATAAACAAAATATAAACCTACGTTATCGCTTTAATACGTTTGAAAATATCTTCTTTTAGCAATTTTGTAAAAACATAAATAAAAAATAAATACAAAAACAAAGAATTACTTGATCTGTATATAAAATAAATCTAATCAAAATCATACAAAAAATCAACAAAAGTAGTACAAATTAGATTACGTCATCCAAAAAAAAAACACAAGTTACTGTAATTTAGACAAATTTCAAAGGAATATTTCAAAAATAGTCGAATGTTCCAACGTGGATGACGAAATAATAGCAATTTTCTTGAGCATATTAAGGCGGAGAAACAAAGAAATGTTAGCAAGCGATCCCATTGTTACATGCCGTAAGTAAATAACCGCCAAAAAATTACAATCCTCAATCATGTCGACAAACAAAAGATATTATTATAAGGAAGTCGTGCTCTAGATGCGACGTTGCGAAATTATCATATATATATGTGTTTTTGTTATGTTGGTGTTTAAAGATGAAAATATTGTTATTTTCTTTGAGAAAGAGTATCTAATGTTAAGAGAATTTGCAAGAAATATATATATGTAAAAAAACATTTCTTTGTTTCCAATATGTATGTACCTTTCACAGCTTTTGTTTCCCCTTATCTTATTAAAAAACCGCGGCGTTGAGTTCCGCCACTCTACACGGAATATGTATAATTGTGTATTGTAATATATATGATTTAATAAATATAGATATAATTTAAAAACATATTTAATCTATACACAACTACTAAAGCATATTTACTACCGTCTATAGAGTTTCAGGCAAAGGATTTCAGCAAAATAAACCTCTAAGGCAGTGTAATGGATTGTCAAATTGAAAGAGGAAAACGGATCGAAATATAAGCTCATAATACATATTAAAGTTGAGGAAAATTACTATTTTTATTTTATAAGGCTCTATTAAAACACACTCTGCCTGAATTTATGTTATAAAGAAATGTCTTTTTCTGAAGGCTTATGTAAATTAAGGGTTTATTTTTTCATATGATGTAAACTGTTTCCGCTAATAGAAATATTGCGTGTTGAATGGTGGACGTCAACACTGAGCTTAGTTTAACAATATTATTTTTAACATGCTTTAAAACTGTGCAAAACTTTAAGACTCCCTTGCTATTAAAATCATATTTTGCTTTATCCCGGATACCGCAGCGTAGACAGGAAGTGTCATGACACTCCGTTCATCATTTTACGCGTGAATTCATAGCACTGTATTTTGTATAGCTCAACGCCGCAAAGCAAGGTGCATTACTAGGTTTCATTACCCAGTATACAATTTCTTAAGTATAAGTAATAATTCACAATAAAAGTTACTTAAAAATAAACACATTCTTACACATATAACCAATTTTCGTAAGCAATATAATAAAATCCGATATACCACTAAACTGTTACATCCGCTGCGTTATACGCTATCAAAACGCATACCATGAAACTTCCCTCTATTGTCTTCGGGAAATAACCGCTCTTCGTAACAATAAGCCACATTATGTTACATTATATAACCTTATTTCCGTAATATAAGCGTATTATAACCCTATTTCCGTAATATTCCGTATATGTGAGTGTTCTTGCTTATCCTGTAGCCATCTCACTGTATAAAAGGTATGTTAAGATAAATTTTAATGATCTTGATATTTTTGGGATAAGTACATAAAAATAAGGGTAAAAACGTTTTGAGGAAAAAATGTTATATTTTTGTATAAAACATAACAATGTCTAAAAAAGTTAACTAATTCAATTTAACTATATTGGATGATAAGTTACAGTAATGTCAATTTAAATCTAAAATTTTATGTTCTTACCAAAATCGTTGTTTTAAATAGAATTTACATTTAGCCCAAGATAGATGGACAAATAGTATGGCTTAACTCATCAAGACGTTCTCTTACTTTTGTACAATCCAAAGTTAAAACACTTTACCCCACTTTCCGGCCAATTTTCAAGCCATTAGATTTAAAGTGGCGGAACTCAACGCCGCAACAAAGAACACAAATAACTATTCAAAAGGGATTCCCATAACATAATTCCAGTATTTAATTACTAAAAGTTTCCAGGAAACATTATACAAGCATTACCTCGCAAACGGGTAATCTCCTGCGATTTCTTGCAATGCGGTAATAATTCGATGCGTCAAAACCAGTAGCTATTAAGATCCGGGATACCGTTAAATACCAAGGACGGCTAGGACTCGTTACTAGGGGCTCCTTGGTGTAAATCATTTTAAAATTCTATTTTTAGTGTGTAAGAAGAATAATAATGTAATATATAATAAAATTATAAAGTATATCGACCGTCGTAGTGTTTTACAGTAGACGCGATAGTTGTGGGTTCAGTTTCCAATCGGGGGAATATATTATTTTCATCTCAATGCATTTTCCAAAGACCGAAAGAGGGTCGACCCTATGCTGGATACACAGTGAAGGTATATGGGCAAGTTATCCTTCATTCGTTTCCATAATATAGATAGCCCATTCTTGACGTAGTTGCAATACATAATATTTCCTGAATTATCACAATGAGCTATATTAATATATATTTTAATTTAATTTAATTCTTCCATATTTGTAGTTTGAAATTGTAAGTATTTCTGATATCGAAAAAAATACTTAACAATATATTATTTGGTGGATTCGTTTGAATGCATACTACTGAGCGAATTTCCCTTGTCGGGCCTAGCTATAACTACGTCTAGATATATGTATAATATATAGAGCTTTGCCTTCGTCACGGAACGATATATTTTTACGTATTTTTGCATATTTCCATTTCCATTCGTTTTGTTTTACGAATATGGATGACCATTTTTTTTAATTACATAAAATAAAATAAATATGTATTAATTTCTTATTATTGTAATATTAGAAAAATAAACTTAACCTCGTAATCACAATATCAGCTCTTATTTTACTTTACGTTCAAAAATTGCATTCGTTACATCACTATTTTCCATCTACTACTCATGTATCGGATGTATAAAATTTATTAAAAAAAGAAACCACAAAAATTAATATATTTTGTATGCACATTCTTTTAATTGACAGCCATCCATACACATAAATAATTAAGTACTAAGGCTAATTAAGTACAAAAAAAAACCTATTCACAAAATATGTTAATTATGAAAATTAATATTATTTTAACACATACCTCGAATGATACATAACATTCTCAAAACAGAATAATATATTTGTTAAAACACAAGATGAAGCGAGAAGATAATCAAGAGATAAGATTAAATTTAAATCAGCATCTCACTTATTCATCTCGAGTTAAATGTTTAACAAGCCTGGTATGCCTGGTGGTGACCGTAAGGAATCCGCACCGCAACCAGCTACAGAATGTAACATGGCAGAGTTGTGATTCAGCGAGGCGTTATTTATATAGATAATAAATATGTTATTTAATTATCTTGATTTTGAAGTAATTAGCTTAGTTTGTTATCCGACTGCAATGAAGACCGAAAGGAGGGTAATGTTTTAAGCGCGTGTGTATGCGAACACCAAAGAAACGAACATACATACTTACGCGTTAAAATTATAACCCTCCGTTTGGAGTTGACCGCTGTCGGAGAAAAAATTACGTAGTATATAAGTATACACACATGACTTAGTATCCGACTGTATCTGCATGTTTTGCGGAGTTCAACACTACCTTTTCTAAGCTTGCCATAAAATATTTTAAATAATCCCACTACTATCAGGTTTATAGTAAAAAATTCACAATTATGTCAAACCTGTCAAGAAAACCCATCGAATATTAATATCAAGGAAAAGATTAATACATTTATATATAAATCCCGTCACGTTGACATCACCCTCGTACAGAATAAAATCTCAGTGCTACTCGAAAGTATGACGGATGAAAGCCGCCCTGAAATAAGTATATATTCCAGTAAATATTATCTATATTTAGATATTTTTGTACATGTTTTTAATACATTTACATAATATACGACGTAATATACATAAATTTCCATTGTGTGATTATAATCTTTATATTAATTTGCATGATGACTATACCTTTCATATAGAACAATAAAGCGCGGTGTTAAGTTTCACTTAATACACAATGACTCTAAAACCGGCCAAGTGTGGGTTTGATTCCATTATTCATAAAAAGTTCATAAGATACATCCTGGTGACGGACGGATAAACAGACAGCGGAGTCATATTAATAAGGTCCCATTTTACCTTTGGATACCTAACCTTAAAAAAGACAGAAAGTAAAGTACAAAGTCACTTAACGTTATTTTCTCTTTACCAAGCGGATCTAGAACTATTTTCGTCAATATCCGCTTTCGTATAGCATAACAACGTCCAACACCACTGGACAACAAGTAGTGAGGTGAAATAAATTCATTCGTACAATAACGGTAACGTTATTTTCTCTGAATAGCATCATTTGTTCGTTGGCGTGTCCGCGTTAATTACAATTTACTGTACGCAGAATCGCCAATTAATTTGTTAATTACTAGTGTTCTTAATGTAGTTTGTTTTCTGTAAATGATATGTGTGATTGAATGCATCAAATAATTTGAATTCTTTTCAGTATATTTTAATTATAATAACGCAAATGGCGTGGTGGTTGTGGTGCGTTGGTTTTGAGTTCGATTTTTACTTTAAATGTCAATATTTATAAATATATTTTTCTTTTCTTGCTCAAGATAAAAAAAGCCATGAATTCGGTTTTTACCTGCAGAAATATTAATATTTATATAATATTTTCCATTTTCTTAAAATAAAAGGAGCATTTTTGATTTAATAAGCAATTTAAAAAATGTAAGCTGTTGTTATATGTTTCTCTTATACAAGTATAGTATTAAAAAAAGTTAATAGCATTATTTCTCGTCACAAGATCCTTTCCTGCAGTAATCACATTTGTAAAAAATCCTCCTTCAGAAATGTTAACAACAAAAGTTATAACAACCGTATCAAAGTTTCACCGTGGCGAGTAGACAAGGGCTCAAAATCCGTCAAGTATTTTTTTTTAAAGTTCTTATGTATATTATTATACCTTCCACCTTTATGTACCTTACAATATATATAT
>DWNA01002639.1:0-11324 GCA_018249835.1 Heliconius besckei
GCTTATAATTAATTTATCTCAGTTCGGTTATCTATACCGATGTTATACACTTAAAATATCGTAATTTTAATAATTTGAGATTTTATTTAATATTGTTCGCAAAAATTAATAATTATTTAATATAGAAGAATGTTTAGTACATTACGCGCGCACGGTACTTTTTCAAAATAATGTCCTTTTGTTACTTTTACTTGTTCTTTTGTTTGTTAATTTCGGTTACTGAGATATTTTTTCTAATAATAAATCTCCACTTATTATTATTTTTTAACTTATTTTAATTATTTAGGCTTATATTTTCGCGGGCGTAGCCGCGTCCGGGCCCACTAGTTATCTATATAAAAATAAACGTCTTTCTTTGTGGAAATTTTCTATCCTGATATCTATCTACTGGGTGCTTATTTTTTTTAACTTTACACAGTGCCCCGCATATAGGCAGAGGGAGCCTAGTATTAAAACACTTCGCTCCCCACTTTCTGCCAAATTTTGGAAACATTGCACATTGAGTGTACTTTGCCTTGACACCAGGGGGAAGAAATGAAAATATTAAATATTTCATTTTCTCGAATAAGATTCGAACCCACAACTTGACCCGTTTACTGACACACTTGTACCCTCGCGTTACGACTGGCTTTTCGGGGAGTTTTTTCGTATAGATAAAAAAGAATTAATAATGCAGATAATATATAAAACCAGTGGTTAATATTAACTTTGTAATGTAAGTAGGAAAGCGCTTGAGGTAGTAATTGTAATCATAAAATTGCAGGTCTCAACACGTGTTCAATGTAATAAAATGTAAGTGTCCACGGAAATGAAGACAGTCGGACTTTTTTTTCTGTATCCCTTTATGTCCACATTAAAGCGTAATGAAGGTGTAGTCGCCGTTTAAATTCTCAACCTCGGTTATGTTTGTTTCTGTATTAATATCTTTTGCAGCCTTATTACATATTTCTTTGTGTTGAAACTTCTTTTTTTTTTAATTAAGTAATCAATTTAATAGTAATAGTTTGTTTTAAATTTCAAGTTAAAAGCTTATTAATAATATGCTGTAGTAAAGTAGGCTTTTGAATATCCACACTTTTTTTAGCCTTACGCTGTATTCTCATTACCAGATAAATGATTAAAATATTCCACTTCTTTGAGTGGGAATCGAACCCACAATTTCTTCTACCTTCCTTTTCACCAAGTTTTGTCATACGAAGCCTTAAGGTTATTTATCCAATATTGTATGTATTGTATCGACAGTGCCGAATTGTGAATAGCGTAGATAACGGCACAATAGGCCGAGATGCGCTCGGACACACTGCTTTACAAGCTTTGTTGGTTTATTATTGATATATTAATATATATAAATAAATAAAAATTATATGTAATATTTAAAAAGAAACAAGAAAGTTAAAGAGGGATCTAATTTTCTCCATAAGAATAGTTATTCAAAATATTCGTTAAAATACATTAAAAAATAATTTATAAGGAAGCGTCTTTTTGTTGAAAAGATAGCTTATCTTTTATGTTGTTATATTATTCATTTATTTGACATGTCAAATGAAACAACACAAGCGATTTCCTCAATGCCACGAACGTATAAATGGCTGCAACAGGTGTCGACGAGGGTGCGCGTAGGGGAGCGCCACTTGTTGCACAATCCAAACGACATTAATACGAATAATATAATATTTATTAATAAATTTCATATTATATTAACCATTGAGAATACATTTTTATTAATATTATTATATATTAATTATCTTAAAATTAATAATTGTAGAACATTAAATCTTTAATTTGGAAATTTCAATTGTGAAAATATATTTTTTATATCTGAAATAACAATTATTTGTTAAATGAATATAATTTTTATTTTTGTTATTAACAAGTACCCAAGTGCGAGTACAATGGCGTCGAACAACAAAAGCTCGAGCCATTTTTACGAACGCGGCTATTGTTCGTTTGAACTTGGAACGTCGCGTGACGTAAACGGCGCGTGCGACGTTTCGCATTCAAATCGCCGTCTTCATAATTACTCCAATAACTGTTACTAACGCTCTCATTAGTTAAATTATACTTCATGATATATGCAATTTGAACTGCCATAAACATGATAATATAAGTGAGAATTAACTGGTTTTTGTTTGTATGAAATGTTGTATGTATCTCACGTTAGTAAGTTGGTAAAAGCAAATATGGTGGTTGCTGGACTTTTAGAACAGGTGTCAAACTGTAATTTCTTGTAAAATAATAAATTTTAGTATTTACGAATGTATCTTTATCTAATATTGCCGTTGAACAAAGAATAAAATATTTATTAATTATGATTTGCAACAATAAAATGCGTAAGATTTTTTACTTCTTCAAAGATGTCACAATTTGAAGTATGTGGAGTATTCTCTTTGCAATGCATTTTCAGCTGTTTTAGATAATTACCATCCAAAGCTTGTAAATCACGATGACACGCATTGTCTCATATACATTGTACTTACTATTATTGTGTATTCTATTTAATAGATATTTTGCTACTATTATCAAGCTGAAGAGTTGATTGCTTATTTCTGGAGCATCTAAGAAGACTATAGGTTATATTCCATCACGTATTTTTTGATAAAACCTACTCTAGCATCAATCAGTTATCTTGGGCACTTGGAATGTGTCATACACGACTCTTACTTGCCCATTTGAACACGCGGACGAAACCGCAGTAAAGGTTATAAAGGCGTCTAGAAGTAGCGTTTTAAAACAGTAGCCTACAATAGTGGTATATTAATCTAAAGATCTGTAACGTTGTTACGAATGTAGGCGAGAGACCTCTCCTCAATGACAGAGGCGGCGCGCGCGCATCATCTCATTGAGCGCGCACCGGATGGGCCAATCAGCGGCGTGAATGGACGCCCCCGCGCTCCGTGCGTTATTAACTCCCGTACTAGATGCCTTCTTCTTTGTTATACCAGTAAACTGTTGTGTTATGACTTTTTATGGCCCCCGTGTGTGTTGAGTCGTAAACGCTGCTACTGTTGCTTCATTGACATCGCCATTGTTCGCTTGGGAACAGATCAGATTTATTGAGACGTTCAGCTTGTCGTTTGAGATGTTCAAATATATTTATTGGTTGTTTGATAGTTTTATGTCATTTTAACTAACTTTAAAAATAATGAAATGTAAACATAGATAAGGAACTTGTTCTATACATATATATAGTAAAATATATTATTTTTATGTATAATTTCAAGCGTATATTAAATATTAAATTGTATCAATCGATTACATTTAGCCATATAATCCAATAAAGTAAAGTAATTTTACGAACCCCAACTGAAGTTATAAATTTACCTGACAGCCACCAGTATAAAGTAAAAAACAAAATACAAATGTATTGTTTGGTAACGATTCTCAGTCGCAAGGTCTTCACTTTCAAGATCACCAGAGTATGCTCAGATCATAATTATGTTAATGACGCTTGCGCAACACCACTGCCCTAAGGTAAGCACGCTATGTTACGGGCCGTGCTATTTAGATATAGGATAAAATTTACTAGAAACAATTAAAACCGTATCTCGTTTTTATTATAATTAACGTTTTAATTATATTTGTAAGTAGTCGTTTTTTTACTGTAAATACGTTACTTTGTTATTAAATAGTTTAATACAATCGAGTTTGGTTAGAGCGTGAATAATGGAGTAAGAAATGTGTTTATATCAGCTATAGCACGCTATATCCCGCACTTGGTAGAGTAGGCAGAGGGAACATAGGGTTATAACACTCTTTTATCCATTTTCCGTCTAATTCTTGAGGCATTGCGTGTTTAGTGGTTTCCCTCGATACTAAAGCGAAGAAATGAAAATATAAGTTTTATTTTAAATTAATTACGAAATGAGTGAAGTTCTGCAAACATAAACCTTTTACATACATTTAATATGAAGGGGTGTGTATTGAAGCGATACAATCCGCTATTACAAGCGTTGATAGACGTATTCATATATTTCTTACGGTCACGGCGCGTTCACATTTGGTACAAGAGCAGGCGAAACCGAGAGCGTTGCGTCACTAAGGATGATACATCGTTTTACACAATCGACAATAGCTAGTTGCGAATTCTAATTCTGCAAATGGCCGAACTCTGGTATTATTAGGTGGGATTGACAATTGTTTTTAATAATATATTACTTAACTTAGGTTCCCGCTGTATCTCCAGTAGTCGTCAGAAGGAACAGAGATAACTAACTTAATAGCTAAATAACTCATATTGAATATAATACGTGTCAATAATAGTATAACGGAGTGTCTTAACACTAGGTTCCCTATGCCTACCCTGCTGTGTGCGGGATACAGCGTGAAGAAAAAAAAAAGAATATAATTGAAAAATACTTGACCGAGTAAGTCTCTACGCAATAATAATTATGATTGTGTCAGAATAGTTTATTATATGAAATATATGAACTGTGTATTTGTCGGTTGAGTATTATATATAATTTCAGTAAATTGGAATAAAATTACATTTATGTAGGCCGGTACCTTACTTGTCTACATTTCTAAATTTAATATGTATACCATAATAGGAGAATAAATATATATTTTATATGTTAAAAAATAAATATACAACAGGGAAGGCAGAGGGAACCTAGTGTTAAAACAGAGTGTCTTCACACTAGGTTCCCTACCTGCCGCCGTCTTTCTTTTTCGAGGTATTGCGTACTGACTGGTGGAACTCAACGCTGGTCTTTTGCCGTGTGCCAGAGCGAATTAAAATATTTAGAAATAATTCCCCCGAGTGGGGATCGAACCCACAATCGTCGCGTTACAATCACAGCTTTGTGCCCTACGCCACAACGGGCTCAATTTACACTTATTTTACATGTTGAATGATACTCACCTTTTGGCTTATTGAAAGCTTTCATCATGACTTTGATTCCCATGCCTGCAATTGCCGCCGTTGCTATCTTGTCTGGTGCTGGCTTTTCAATTTTCAACTTTACCAGTTCTTAGGCTTTTGATAATATTATGTATTCTTCCTCTTTATGTCTATATTTTATTTGTCCTTTGAGCACGTATATATTTACAAACGTTTATAATTTAATATATTATATATTAATACTAATTTATATTAATAAGATCAATAAATATCACACTTATTTTTTCTTATTCAGTTTTAAATGTTAATGTTCTAAGCACTCTTCACTGTTTTTCATTTTGTCGGAAATTTTTTGTCACGTCACAGTAGAAAAGTTCATTATTATGTCACTTTTCATACTTTGCTGCACCTAAAAGACACTCATTTAAACTTTGCACTTGACTCTACACTATTATATTTAATTTAATTTTGAGTTTTGCTAAAAATAACTCGCGTATTCAACAGATGAGCAATGCGTGAATTAACAAGGCACTCGGAACGAAGTTAAGGGAGAAATATTCAAAATAGGGAACATTCTCACAGGTGCACGGAACGGCTGAGCGTTTCCGGCCCCCACTCGCCCGCACCACCATCGCCACCCTCGTTTAACCCCCGCGACGCCCGCGGTTCCCACAGAGACCGCCCGTCCGTGACGAGCAATTTTGCTAAATTTTGTGGTTAGGGTCATAGTACATCGCCGGTTTCATTAGAACACTAAATTTTCTTAGTCAAATTAAATATCAAAATTGGAATGATTTCAGTAAATTTGAAGTAAAGTAAATAAAAAAATTGGATAATAAAATACATGCATATATATGCCGTTTAGCTCATTTATTTTCTGTGTAAATTATATTACTCTATTCCACTGATATTATAAAATTGATAGTCTGTCAAGATGGATATTTGTTCTACTTTCAAACAAAAACTACTAAACGGATCTAAATGAAACTTTACACTAATATAGACTATACATCAGGACAATACATGGACAAGAATTTACGTAAAAAAAATATACTTCAGCCATAATATAACAATTAGCCTAAGCGGTCGAAGCCGCGTTCGGGTCGATAAGTTACACATATTATAAAAATAAATAGATTAATCAATTTAATTGAATATTTATAAAATAATCCCTTCGTTTAATGACATGCATACGTTTTAATAATGTAACAAATTGATAGGTACAGTTCATCCGACCGCGAGGGTTCAAGGGTTAAATGCGTGTAAACATCTCTATCCGAGTTAATAACAGCTTCGTGAAGGGTCGCTAAGTGTGGAGTTACTGAAAATATTAAACTACAAGTATTGTTTACGAGTTAGTGGCAAGTATTTAATGAATTTGTTGAACTTTTTTTATCGGTTCACACGGTTATAAAGATGGAAAAATGATTAGAAACTGTTTAAATTTATTTTTACATCACATTTTTTATTATTATCTACATAAAATTAAATAGTTTTTTATCTCTAAGTTTTGTTATTGTTAGTGCTGCATTTGTGAACAAATGGATGATAATTCATATATATTCAATCTAAGTTACTTAACAGAGATGGGGGCCACGAATTGCCCTCAATAGAAATCAAATTTAGTCACCACAGGCATAAAATGTTAGGAACGGAATTTAAGTTAATTATTTTGAAATGTTATATTTATTAAGAAATATCAATTAATAGAAACATGTAAATTATTTTAATGCGAAGTTAAATGATATTTAGAAGATATAAGGTATACAAAAGCTATAGAATATAATAGAATAAGTATTGCTTGAAGATGCTGCTAGCTGCTGTTAAATTGGTCTTTTGTGTGAGAATACTGTCGTCCATTAGGCTTTATTAACATCTACAGTAAAGAATAAGAAGATTCATATTATAGTGATGTAATTTGGATAACAATTGCTGTCTCTTTATTATACTATAGATCTAAAAGCTAAATACGCTTAGGTAAGTGACCTTATAAGAAGAGAAGAATTTTAATAAAGTTGTTTTAAATTTGTTGCAAAGTTCCAAATATTGCAGTTTAACCGAATTCTACAATGTATATTTTGCCAAATCTTATTTGGTAAAATATACTACAGCTACGGGAGCTACAGGCGCGGTGCCGGCCTTTAAGGTGGAGGTAGACGCGTTTGTCGAAGGTACCCATGTCATATCGATCTGGAAACATTGACATAAATTATAGTTAAATATATTTGGGGGTTCATATTTACAGGCCAAGCTGGCGTGGCGTGATTGCGGTCAATCAGGTGGCTGGACCGATACTGTCGGCCCTGGGTCAACTAACTCGATTGTCGCGCCCAATTTGTCTCCCGACCAAGTAACATCGATTATTTTAAATTAATTTTATTACATTTACTTATTGAAGTAATCATTTATTAGAATATAAACAGTAATCCAATCCTTATTTAAGTATTTGAGAAATCGTTTCGTTTTTTATTAAATTTTTTAAAAGAATATATTTGAATTATATTACTAATTTCTTTTTTAACGTTGACTTAAAGTAAACAACGATTCTATTCAATCATTTAGTGTGAATATTAAATATTTAATGAGCAAGAACAAAGTAGTTACATTAGCTAACGCCCGCGGCTGTGCAGTAAACCAAGAGCTGGGTGTCAATTGCACTGCGGGATCAACTGGGGTCGGCCCTAATTTGTATCTCGTCTTCGACCCCCTTAATAGAAAGTGGACACCCGCATTCACGCTAAATAACATTAATGTAGATTTTGTTTTACAATAGTATTTATAATATTATGTAACTGTAAACGCGACTGTTTGTGGGTTCGATACCCACTCGAGAAAATTAAATATTTATTTAAATTTATATTTCCATTTCTTCGCTCTGGTGTCGAGACCAAGCGCGACGCTGAGTTCCGCCACTCAAAACGCACTGCTTCCAGAATTCAATGGAAAGTGAGAAATGGAGTGACTTTACGTTCCTCATAGGTTCCCACTGCCTACCATGCTGTGTTAGGGGTACAGCGTGAAGCTGATTTAATTTTAAGTCAATCAGTCACATAGACAATCGATCGGAATTCAGTTTATTCCAGTTCCAAAACACGTTTGTCTCGATGTTTTGATGGTTTCGAGATTTTGTAGGGTTTTGCGTGATGGACAAACAAACACCAACAATGGATGCCTTCGGCGAAGCGCGTGTGACGCGGGAAACGATACAAATGTGGAACAATGCTTGTATAACAATTCGGAGTGTTGATGCAAACAGCCATGTTGTAGTTTTAGTATGTGTAAGCTTTTAAACAAATTGTCTAACTATTATACAATGTTGAGGCAGTCGTGGCGGATCGGTAAGACTCTAAACGCGACAGTTGTGGGTTCGATTCCTGCTTGGGAAATGCATTATTATTTATTGATATTTTCATTTCTTCGCTCTGGTAACAAGGCAAAGCGGAAAATCGGAAAAGGTGTTCAGTCCCGGCAATCAACACGCAATGCCTCGAAAATTCCGAGGAAAGTGGGGGAGAGAGTGTCTTATCACTGGGTACCTTCGCTGCCATCTACCTCTCCTGTTGTATACGCACAGACACAATGTGAAGATAAAAAAAATTACAATGTTTGCACGTAAGACAAATTGTATTCTTGTTTGTTTGTCGCTCAATTGGCACGTTGGTGACAATTTTTACTATAGACCACACGTTTAACATACAAATTATTTATTTATTTACTAAATTTACAAATTAATTTTTATTACCATTATTATTTAATAACGCATAATTTTAAAAACACCATATAATAAATTTTATGAATAATTATTTCATAAAATTTTTTGTATAATCTATTGAAATATAAATTTATTAATCTGTGGTTAACTGACAAGTAGCGTAGATAATGTGGCGGCGGTCGTCCCATTTCAAGTGATTTGACCTTAGACCGTTCAATTAAAACGTAGTCGGTGGGGCGGCAATAAATATATACGTATATAGAACTACATTAGATATGTAGGTACTTTTTCTACGTTCAACTATTAAAATTTACATATTTTTGAACAAAAAATAACTAAAAGTAAAATTAGAAATAGATTTTATAACTATACTTACTATATTTACAGGCCTGTAATGAGTAAAAACTAGCTATGAAATTAAAAACTTTATAAACGTAGCTAGCAATAAAGGAAGAGATTAATATTAAATTCCCCGTTTATATTTTCTAGTGGGCTGTCAAATATGATGATAGATATGGATGTTAATTCCTATTCAAAATCTATTTCACAAGTACGCAGTAAGCACACTTGAAGTATATTGTTAATAATAAAACTATTTATAATATTTTAAAAACGGAAAAAAACTTGTATCTATTTATAAATTCCAGCTTCTGAACTTCTGGACAGATTTAATTGA
Organism: Heliconius besckei; assembly: GCA_018249835.1. Taxonomy (NCBI): domain Eukaryota; kingdom Metazoa; phylum Arthropoda; class Insecta; order Lepidoptera; family Nymphalidae; genus Heliconius; species Heliconius besckei. The sequence goes on from DWNA01002639.1 coordinate 9,229, forward strand.
AAATTCTTTTGCTGTATAGCCATTGTACCTGGGCAAGGCCTTGGCTAAAATAAATTTTGAAGGATTGCATACCTACAGCAAACTATAACAGAACGTTGCAACTATAAGAAATAACGAATTGTTACTTTAATTGTTGTGGAACCTGATGAACATTTTCCATTGACACATAAAATGCAAGATCTGAAACATCACATCAACATGAACCGTAATAATCCAAAGCTGTTAAGTTCATTTAAAGATCTGGAATAACTGTATAAAAGTATAAGGTAAATGGCAATGTCTGGGTAACGAGATGGTTAGAAGTTCGATTTCCACTTAGAGAAATTATAATATACGTATATAGCACTAGTGATGAACTGTCGAATTCTTGAATTTTTGCCTCAAATTTTGTATTATAACGAATACCGAGCCTGATAAATGGAAGTAGTATGAAAATGGTAATAAAGTCGACGCAAATGAAGTAGCTGGTGGCCGCTAGTATATTATTAAATGCAGTTGCAATAATATTAGAAGTGTTAAATAACTAATAAGGTGCTTACAAAAAGTTAATATAAAGTCTTGACTGTTACAGATATGCCTTGTTGCAAGCTATCAAGCTCATATAAGGATTGGCCAGTTAATTATATTATAAGGCGTTAATTCTAGAAAAAATATTCGATTTTTCAACTCCGCTCTACATTACGTTAAGTATCAAAAACTGCTCTAGACTGAGTTGTGGCCTCACAATGTGGGGTACGTCAGTTACTCCCAAGGGTGTCCCCATTTTAAGTTTTAAATCTACATATTAATGAACGCAGTACGATAAGAATGTGCCAAGTAATGTAAATATGCCAAGAAGCCATTACGAAGTTGATAAAATAACTTTTTTTTTCTAAAGATTGAAAATGACAAGTAACTTTGCAACAGCAAAAATTTAAAATACCACAAAAATTATGAATATATTTGTGTCGTAAAATGCAAATGGCGTATGAATTACATGGACCAGCATTTCAAAGTGTTATTAATTATATTTTTTCGTCCAACAATCGCGACACAGAATTGGCGCTTGCTATCGGAATTCTTGGCTTTGATTTGGAGTGGGTGTTCTGGAAAATTAGGTAAATGAGATTACGAGGCGTGCACGAGTGCGCTGGTTGGGGTGGGCTGGTCGGCTATTGGCGAACGCCTCCCACCGCCCACGCATGCGCAGGGTTCCGCCCGCGAGAAAAATCTTCTGAGAAGAAAAGTCGGTGAAGTCACGGATATTAAAATTGGTGAGCCGTCTCATACCTTAATTATGCATTAAATATCTGGAAACCACAGTGTTTGTGATCATAAACACATAAGTTGATCGCCATTTTTTTTTTTGAAATTATTGCAACGAATGCGAGTTACGCATCCAATTCGTACAAATATATTGCAATACACAAGAGAGTGCAACAACTTTAATTCCATCTATACTTTTTTGTTATAAATTTTGTAATAATATGGCTTAATTTAATTTTCGACAATGAATTATATTAATGATTGTAATATATGTCAAATTTGAATGTAAACATGTTCTCTATATTTCTGATTATAATATAGGGATTCATTAGACATGCAAATGAATGCAATTTCAGTACTTTTGTATGTTAATTTGATCGGTTTAGGGTTAAGTTCAGTGTCGCAGCCATTTTATGTAACGTTTCGTTAAGAACAAAGGCAATAAAATACAAATGGTATATTGAGGGAACAGTTAAATATGTTGCCATATTTTATAATAATGGGATCTCTATCAAACAGTAACTTGAAACATAGGTGATTTCAAATTATATAATAGAAATAAAACTTAGATACCTAATTAAACCTTGGAAGTTAGGTCTCTACATATCACTTCACCGTTTGAGGCTAATAATAGCATACCTAAATGCAATTTTTATTTAAATTATACAGACGTATAATAGCTTTATAATAAGACATATAAGGCAATTAAAATACATGTGGATACATTTTAATATATATGGGTAAATGTTAAAACCTTCAAATTTTAATTAATTTACGTTCTATATCATCTGTGCATCATATAACATTTATTAATGTATTTGTCTATAAAAAACATAAATGTACCTAACATA
>DWNA01002640.1:0-11323 GCA_018249835.1 Heliconius besckei
TGCAACGACTGATTGAATGGGTTGAATTACTATTTTGGAACGAATTATTTAAATTTAATTCGCTCAAACATATAGTGAGGCGCCGAGTTCAACTATTCAAGTCGTAATTTCCCGAAAATAAGACTGTAGGCTGTGAATCGAATTTGTTAATACTATGTTCAACCTGTCTATCCTGGTATAAGATTTCAAAATATTGTATAACAGATATTACCTGTTCTTCTGTACTGGCAAAGAATAAGTAGAAAAGATTAGCGCCAAGGTCGATAGCGGCCGCCAAGTAAAACACCTCGCGCCATTGTCCTAATGTTTGCTGAAAATTTATTATGAAATTTTATCGTGCACCAACAGAAAAACAGACAAAATTATTTAAAACAATCGGTTTGAGTTCTATTATATCTATTCACAAATTCTCATATATCTTCCACGCACAGACAGCGATCCGTTACAATTTTATTATATGTATGTAGCTAATACAAACCTCTGTGTCACTGATAATCAGTCCTATCACGTAGGGCGCTAAGAAACCGCATATGTTGCTAGCGGCATTTGTTATCCCGTACATGGTCCCCGCAAATTGCGGAGATAAATCTATGTGGTTCATTTGATTACCTGTCAAATGGATTATTAATTTTAAGAATAGTTTTTAAGTTTAAATAGTTTAAACTAAACTAAGCTTTATAACTTTAAATAAATCTTTAAATTAGATCTAGCGCTAGATTAGAAGTACTAAAAATGATTTATTATTGCCCTTGTGCAATCATTGCTAACTTATTGCATACCAGCATGGGGCGGAGCTATCAAAACAACTCTGCTGTCACTCGAAAGAGTCCAAAGATGTGTTCTTAAAGTTATACTATCCAAACCTGTTCGTTTCCCAAAAGAATATTTATATAAATCATGTAAGGTGTTAATAGTTTGACAGTTGTTTGTTCTTTGCTCTGTTTTACGAAAGCATCGAGCTACCTCTTTTGATGTTTAGTATATGCTCAACAAACCTAGATCTAATAAAAAAATGTAAAATGAAAACTCTAACTGGTCATTAAATTTAAACTGCGACCTAACAGAAGACCTCCTAGCCACCCAAATGACATTAATTGTATATATCCTTAACCTTAAGCATACTTATCGAAGCAAGGTCGCATACATACATACATACATACACACACATACATATAAGCACATATAAACATTACACACATTCTAAATTTACCTAAATATTCTAATTATTATTATTTTAATTTTTTTTATGGTCATCGTTTTTAATTTTTTATTTTTATTTTTCTTATATGTATAATTATGCAATTAAATTTGATCTATCTTTTGAAACAACGCTTGTGAGGCGGGCGTTAATAACTGCGACACAGTATCATACTACTGTAGTTTTTACAGTCGTAAACTGTTTTTGTTATGTACTACAATTTTTTTGAAATAAATAAATATTATTATTATTATATTATTATTATAAATATGACCTTGAAAATTAAGTCTAAACACAATCCCAAACTATAAAGGGCCACTGCCTAAAGGTTGCATTACAATTTTTGAAAGTATATTTATTTAAAACAAATTAGCAATTTAGCAAATTATACAAAAATTTATAACAAATTAATGAAAATTTTCGTTAATCTTAAGTACCAATAGTAATATGAGTACATACCTGCATATGTAGCGCCGCCGAACGCCGACGTTATACTCAGTAGCAACATAACGGCGACACTGTCGCAACCCGCCCACGCTATACCTAAAAGCCCGAAGGCTGGTACAAATGCAGCTGAAAACAACAAAATAGATTGTTTTAAACAGACATGGTAGTGTTTTAACCAGTCGACGACGAAAAAGTGTCTGTGTATGTGTGTATCTATATACGTAGCTTTCAAACGGATGAACTGATTTTGATTTAGATTATTTTTTTGGTTGGAAGGCGATATAATCGAGATTATTTTAAGTCATTACTTTAGAAGATATGTTCAACCGTTTAAATCTTTTATTAAGATGGTAATAATAAATGAAAAATGTAACAAGAAAAAAACAAAGTATACCTACCAACAGTGTTCCACAGTTTCATGCTATTTAGTCTAGAAATCCATCCCTTTACAAGCAGCCAATCGGCAAAAATACTAATTAAAATGCCCGCAATCCAAGCAGTGAGGTACGGTAATGCTGAAAGTCTTGCATTCTGAAATGAAATGTAAATAATTATGATTTTGTTTTTCTTAAGGAAGCTTAATTTATATGAAGTTCAATGTACGGTACGGCGATGAGTTGTGAGCGCTCTGAAATTGGCTGTAGAAGGCTGCACATATTTTATTTCAAGATTTTTCTTAATTTTGATTACTTTCTTCCCAAATAAGTAATACGAAAGTTCGGAGAGCCAAACTTCAGAGCAGGCACTCGTTGACCGTACTGTATCATACACAAGATAAATCACAGTCAATTTCGCAACTAAAACGAAAACTTACAGATATTATATCAAAATGCAATATGTTGTTCATATAAGAAGGTAACTCGGTCAGCTGGGTGTAGAAGAGCCACGATTGTCCACATTGTGCGATAAGAATGGCCCACAAAGGAAGACATGTTAGGAACTTACACCACGGTATTGACATTTGTTGTTCATCCTCCTGTAAAAATAAATATTTTTTTTCAGCTTCACACTGTATCACGCACACAGCAGGGTGTAAAATGGTGAGCCTAGTATTAAGACACTCCGTTCCCCAATTCTAGAAGCGTTGCGTGGCGGAAGTACCTACGATAAAACAATCGAGTCCCATATACTAATGGGGGAAACGATTGTTTTATATTATGTAAAGATAAAGTTACTGTTGATAACTGATAAATATAACATTTACACAACAAAAAAGCACATGTATATATTCTTTTGATGTAAAGAAGTAGATCCTAACCCGGATATATCGAGCTGGCAACACCAGCTTTACGTAAAATTTTCTTAAAAATTTTTCGTTTTATTTTAAAATGCTGAATTAAGTACCCAATATTTTTTTTCACGCTGTATAAATATAGTGTTAAGATATTTAATTCCCCACTTTCAGACCATTTTTAAGATACTGCGTGGTGAGTTGCGAAAAGCCGCGTTTCGTTGGCAATGAAGCGCGGCGCGCAGCGAAAATGAAAAAACCATAGCAAGGAAATGAAAAAAAAATTCTGAGTCTCTCTGGAGACCTGAGTCTGTATCAAATCCACAACTATCGTTTTAGTTTAGTCAGACGCTGTGCCGCTGAGCGGCCGACGGCGGCCTCGACGGATATATTAATAATATTACTTCATTTTTTAATTCCAGATCAAGGAAAGATTGAGATTATACATTGCTTTGTATGCAGTATTTAAATTAAATTACCATATATTAAGAATCGATATAAACATATTTTTTATTTTTTAATTATATTATACAAATATAGACGATAAGAATAATTTCATAATATAATTATGTATTGAGTAGAGAATTTATTAGTTAATAATAGTATAATGTTAAGAAAAAATATATATATTCGCCACCGTCTGTGTACCAAATAATATTTACTTATTAATATTATTAAAGTGATAAAAGCAATGACCTCAAAACATTTGCCAATGAATAGTGAGTCACTCGTCCCACATTTATGATAAACAGTCTGAATGCAACTCAATACCAAATTAATAACACTGTTTGGCTTATAATAATTAATAGAATCTAAAACTACATAATATAATAATATTAATACACTAAATAGTATATTAAGTATTATGAACGTTAAATGTAATATTAAAGACATTTTAAAACTATATCTATGTTCGGAATGTAAAGAAATATGACGTTAGAATGGTTTCATTCTAACTCAAAAGTTGGAAAATGTTTATATTTTTTGTTATTATTTTTAGCTTCACGTCGTATTCCTTATATAGCAGATAGGCAGAGGAAACCTCCAAACTTAGTGTTAAGACATTCCGTTCCATTATTTCCGGCCAATTCTCGAGGCATTAAGCATTGAGTGGCGGACTTCAACGCCGCGCTTTGCCTCGTTACCAGAGCGAGGAAACGAAAGTATCTCTCTCATTCACCGAATGGGAATCGAACCCACAACCGCAATTTACAATCGCACACTTAATTAATTTTAATTTTAAATATATTTTTTTATATAAGTTTATTATACCAATATAATATATCACTTCCAATATACATTATTTACCTGAACTCCAATAGATTCTGTGATAAATTCAATTTCTTTTGCACATATTCGAGGATGTTTCTGCGGCGAGTCATAAATAAGAAATATCCACGCAACAAACCAAACAACTCCCAATCCGCCAAATAGGTAAAAACACAACGGCCAGCCGCCACCAAATTCAAGTGTACACAACCATCCTGATATAGGCAACGATATAACTGTACCTATGTTTGATCCTAAAAATATAAAATAATTAAAATTATGAGGCCACCGTAGCTCTGCCGCATCGACAGTGCTAAGACACTCCGTTTTTCATGAATATACTTCCGTTTTCCACTTTCCGCAAATTTTCGAAGCATTGTGTAATGAGAAGCGGAACTCAACGCCGGGTTTTGTCTTGTTTCCACAACGAGGGAATGAAATATTAAATATTTATGAATAATGACAACACCGTCGCGTTTACCGGCTTTAATAATTAGATATATATATTTTTTATTTCCTTACAATCTTTTAATTTTGCGTAGCTACAGTTTATGTTAGTTAATTATAAAAAATAAATAAAATAAACACATTATTATTATCATACCACATGCTATTTGTCATACAAATGATAAGATATTATTTAACGTTAATATTATTCTTACAAAATTACATGTCAATTCACATAATAAAACTTCTTCGCGCTTTATCCCACATAGCAGGATACGCTGAGAGAAGCTATATTGTGTACTATACTTTGTTATATTCCACAACTCAAAAAATTGAAAAATACAATTTTTTTTCGATAAATTAACATTTTTTTGCACTCGTTTATTCAAATATTTTTTTACTTAAATTATACAGATTTATTACAAGTACAATGTGCTATTTAATAACAAGTATAGTAGTTAATAAGTATTAAGATAGGTGTGTTACAAGGCGAGGCGTTATCCGCAGTCTCGCTTACACTCTCGGCGCAGGCAGAACGTGACAATGAGTCATGTGTTTCCATGCGTGCAGGGTGCGTTCATTGATTTGTAATATGTTATCAGGTCAATAATAAGAAAGAGCAAAAAAGTCAGGCAAAACAGTAAATAAAGAAAAGGTGTCAAAGGTGTATAAGGCTCACTTAACAAAAAAAAAGCTAAAAATAACAAATACACTTCTTTCATTATTAATAATAAAAGTAAAATACATATGTGTAAGCTTACCAGCATAAACATAGGCAGCAAATTTCGATCTTTCCATTGGAGGGATCCATTTTGCCAACATAGCATGCATGGCAGGATATGTGACACCTTCTCCAAGTCCTTCTAAAATTCTCACCACAATAAAGAATTTGTAATCTACAAATGCTGCAATCGGACTAAGTATTGTAAAAATAGCCGTAAGTAGGACCCCAACTCCATATACAAGTTTACCACCAAATATTTCGGCTATTCTACCTCCTGGTATCTGCAATTATTAATGTTTTTAAGGTAGTAATTATTAAGGTTTTGGCCTTATTCACTTTTCATCTACCTCCTTGACCTTATCAAAGTAAAATGTTAGCAAAATTATTAAGTACATTAATCAATTGTTTGGCAATTAAAACTTAAATAGTTTTTGTTTTCTTTTACATAGATCTATACATAAGTACAAGAAGGATGTGATATTTTCTAACAATAAATAGTTATGTCATGTTTATAATTTATTACAAACCTGAGTCAAAACATATCCATAAAAGAAAGATCCTAAAATAAAACTTTGCTGTTCTGCAGTCCAATTGAAATCACCTGGTCTCTATAATAGAGAAAAATATTAGTTAACCATTTTTAGCATTATTTAAGGATGGAAAATATTTTTAGACAATGTATAACAATTATTTCGTAAATAGCATTTTTTCTTGCTAAATACCATTCTTAGCAATAATCTTTAGTTTTTTTTTGATAAAAAAAACTTTGTAACAATCACACTAACAATGTAAATAAATTGTAACAAGTGCACCAGAGTTGTAAGGAAAAGGTACAAGTACCACTTCATTAAAACTTTTACATATTTTCTTAAAGTAAAATATTTATATTACTATATACTAAGTAATTAAATCTATGCTTCAGAATAAATATCATATCTATTCATACTAAATATTACGGAAAAACTTACTGTTGGCACAGAGTTATTACTTGAAGGTGTCACTGGGCACACATCTAATGTGGAATCATTAGATGGCACTGGTGTGGTTGAATTTATCATAGCTACTATTGCCACAGAGAGATTAACACGCATAGCATAAACATTGGCAAAACCAAGGAAACCCATGATTCCAAGGACTGTGCGGCATTTTATCCATCCTGTTGTTTCCTCGACTAAAAGAATATTATTTCAGTAAGATTCATAAACAAAATTATACACTTATTTTGATTTTCCTGTCTCTTTAACATATCTTACGGTAACTTTATGAGCGTATTGTAATTATTATTTTATTAGTATATAAATTGTTATAAGAATTCGAATATTTTACCTCTTTCACATTCAACTAAATTTCTGTGACTGCTAGTGACATCATTTTCTATGTCAGCATTTATCATTGAGCTCTCTTCAGGTGTTATTGACATTGTTAAAGTAAAATCATTCCCCGTTATTCAAACAAGTTACTTTACACTTAATATTGTATATATTTCACCTAAATTCCTATACCTAAATTAAATATTGAGCTTTATAAGCGATCATAGGAGTGAGTCATGTGTTTCTATTACAATTTATAAATTATGCGTAAACAAAGAAAAACATTTATATTACATTCGAAATGTCAATGTCAACTCACAAAACAATTTAGAACTCAACATCAAAGTCATACTGACAGACATAGATATAGATAATAATAGACAATCTATTATCAATTGAATATTATGTTACGCATACACGCTTGACGAGGCTAAAATTTTAATACACAAGGAAAAAAAAAATTTAAGTTAAACGGTTTTATATTGCAGATAAATGTACTAAAAGCAAAAAAAAAAGTTTTATGGATACAGTCAACTAAAATAAAATCGTGGGGCACGACACTTGCTACTTACCACTAGGTGTGTGAAGTCTCATGCCATGTCTTTCGATTGTAGATATTGGACGTGCCCCACGATTTAATTTTAGTTGACTGTATTCATGAAATTATTTTTTTGCTTTTAGTACATTTATCTGCAATATAAAACCGTTTAACTGAAAAAAAATTTACTTTTTTATTTTTAAGTTTTTATTTCTCATTCTATTCAATTCGTCGAGTCTCTCATTGTTGCAAGGTTAATGGATAATGTTACGGTCAACCCTCCCAGAGGTCCAATAGCGGGGCAAGGCTATGTACAATATGTGCCTGAATCTTGAGGGGAAAACGCTAACGACATATCACATGACATTTTTAGCCACCCTAACGCCACACAGTCCTCGACAGGATACCAGATCTTGACTTGGGTGGGATTCATATTGTAATTTTGTATAGTATACTGTATTATACTTACCAAGCCCTTTATTTTGATACTCCCATTGATGAAATTGATTGATAGATTGAAAACTACATTATCCGCCATTTTGTAGAAGTGGTCTTCTTTGATTTTGATTTTGAATAGTGCACTAAATTCTACTTGACAAGCACTTTCATTTGATACCCATATTGATGGGATTGAAAAAAACTAAGTTGTCCGCCATCTTGTAGCGGCGGCCATCTTGGATTCACAATAATATTGAATATGGATAATTGTCACCAGAATCAAAAGCGTATACCAAATTTCAGATCAATCGGTTAACGGGAAGAGGGTTAAATTTTAATTACTAAATTTGACCCTAACAAACGGGGTGAGCTAAATAAAACCGTTTAAAAATACTTAATCTAGGTAAATTACTCAAATGAGGGCAGAAATCTCGGAATGAGAGCGGACATTCAGCTATAAATTTAAAAAATCTTCATTTTGATACCTTAAAACTTATCTCAAGACATACTACAATTAGTAGTATGTCTTGAGATAAGTTCGAGGGGGTCCACGATTACAAAAGTTCTAACTTCAAAAATATCTTTTTTACACATTCATTGTAAATATTTCGTTTACTTTATACTAATTGAAATTATTATAAATATTGCAGAGAGTTTAATTCTCTATAACTTTATTTTAAAAAAATATATATTCAGAACCATTTTAATAAAGGGCAGGGTGTGCACAGTGATTATTTTTTTAGAGTATTATTTGAGATCAACTCTATAAAGTTTATAAATTACTGAATATATAATTCTAAACAATTTCAATTTTTTATTAACTATTACGTTATAATTAATGGTAAATAAAAATTAAATCAGCTTCACGTTGTATCCAGCACACAGCAGGGTAGGCAGAGTGAACCTAGTGTTACGGCACTTTGTTCCCCACTTTCCGCTGAATTTTGGAGGCATTGAGTGTTGAGTGGCGGAACTCAATGCCAAAATGGACACCAGAACGAAGCAATGAAAATATAAATTTAAATAAATATTTAATTTCACTGAGTGGGGTTTGAACCCGCAACCAATAGCATTTACATGCACCCTTTGTGCCCCTATGCCACAACTGGTCTCAAATTAATAATATTTTTTCTATAATTGAGTACTTATTTATCTATAATTAAACATACTTACTCAAATAATAATTAAGTTATTATTATATAAAGGAAAATACTTCAATTACATTTCAAGCAGAAATTCTACTTGAAATGTAGAAATGAGAAAATCACAATTCTTAAATTTGCATAGTATACTGTTTGAAGTCGGTTTGTTATTGTTAATAGTTATTTTGTAGCATCAATCATTACGCAGCAAACATAATTATAAATATAAAAGCTATTTGATACAGGTGATATTGCATTAACAATTTTAGTAATGACTTTTAAACTGCATAAAGTAGTTTGGTTTGTAGTTATTGTAGTGATAAAAAGATAAATCCTGCATTTAGTTAAATCATGGAGTTTTGGATAAATTATAAAATCACGTAGCTATGGGAAATAACAAAAACTATTTGGAAACTACAAACCATACTAATAAAGGTTGGAAAAATATTTTTTTTTAGTCATAACTTTTTGAGAAACTTAATAGTGTTTAAACTATTTTTTTTTAATAATACCCTATGGTTTTGGAACAAGGTCTAAATTGATTGTAGTTTACAAATAATATTGAACTGGCCTTTTTATCAGTATATTGGTTAAAAGGCCAATTCGATATTGATAGAATGATGATGTACTATCATGTTTGTTAACCTTGATTTGACTTGAATTTGAACTTTGTTATATTTTAATTTATTAAAATCTAATTGTAAGTAAAAATCAAAACATTTTTTCATCAAGTTTGGTTTTTACATACAGTTATTTATTTGGTTCTAAATTTTATATTTTCAATTTTAATATTAAGTCACTTCTTAAAACATTTTGTATTAAGTACATTTTAAGTTAACCATAAAAAGATAAATCTTCATATGTCAGTAAATATATATATCATATTATTTTATCAACTTTATCTTTCCCACATGGCAGTAATGATGGAGAGAACCTAATGTAAAGACAATCTATACCCCACTTTCTGCTCTATTTTCTAAATTTTGCTAGTTTAGTGGCGGAATGTGATACATCAATTTGTCCACCACTACTCTGAACGAAATTCTTAAATATTCAACAATCATATCACTAATATTATATTGCAACAAGTAATATATAAGATCATAGTAATATTCAATCTGAGAATATCAATATGAACACTACACATTATATATATTGAGATTAAACTATTTTTACAATAGCTTACCCAAGAATTTTCATAATATACTAAGCAAAATATATATATATATTTCAAAACTTAAAATTAGTCAAACTCAATATTTCTAAACTTAAAATTAGAAATATTTAATCAAAGTAGGCATTAGCAGTCCCATAATAATTGTAGAAAGAAGATTTACACTATGATTGTCCAATATATTTTTTCCACTTATATGTTTTACACTAACACTAGAATATGACACCACCTTGCCATCTTTATCTAAACCTGAAATTATTAATAACAATTTAAAATATATTAGTTGTCTTTTTTCTTAATTTGAAAATAAGACTATATTCATGTAGATAATTTTAACTTACCAGAATATTGTAAAGTTGCACCCAATAAAGAATCTATGAGACTACCAATAAAACCTGCCAGACCTCCATACAAAATAATGGGCCATTGTGGGGGGGCAAATATTAATAAGTTACTATCGGAGAAATACAATATTGTTAAATAATGAAAGAGTCCAATCAAAAGCCCTCCAACTGCACTACATATTGTGCCTGTGAAACTAATTCCTCCATTTGTTCCTTTCGGCACTCTCTTCCATGATGTAATGAGGAATGGATCGGATTTACATAAAACTGGACCCAATTCTGATGCCCATGTATCACCATTACAGCATGCAAATACACCTTGAATAGAACAAATAATTCATAGGTCAAAAAATATAATTAATTGCACATCACTAGAGAAGTCTAGTAGTTATTTGCATCACAAATACCTAAAACTCCAATGCTAAGCCAAGATGATCTGTAATTTTTAACAAAATCTATTGGTTTTTCAGATGCACCAACATCCAATAAGTATAGAAGCGCTAGTTGAGTTGCCATCCCTCCATTACAAAGGACTTGGATCCAGTTCCTTTGACCACCTGAAATGTTTTCACATAGTACAACAATGTCAAAAAAATTACTATACAATTGCCGTTACATCAAAATTTAACCGACTATGGCTATTATAATTTAATAAAGTGAGAGATAATTATATTTTAATTAATATAAATAACATTTCGTCGGTGCGCCTGCTAAACCCGTTATGTGTATTTTTTTTATTTATTTTTTATTCGATAAATAGCATTAAAATAGTACTCTGCATAGCCTACAAAAACAAATCGTCGATTTAACAAAATCGATATGTGCACATAATTTTTATTTTTGGCAATGACAAATTCGTTATGTGCAGTTATGATCCAGCAGCAATGATTCGATGAGGAATGTAATACATTAAAGGGAACCATCACTCGACCCCACCTTATCGGTATATAATGAGGCAGAGCTCAAATCTCAGTCACTGCCGATAGAAATAGCAGATTCAGAGCGAGCAGGTATAGTATTGGTTGAAAATATGACTCATTTGTACCTAGATGAAGCTACTG
>DWNA01002641.1:0-11323 GCA_018249835.1 Heliconius besckei
AAAAAAATCTAGCCTATTATAATTTACTTTTCCCTGCAAAAATAAACATTATTTCTTGATATAATTGCGCATTTACATATTAACGTATCACAAGACTGGGCCAAATTAAGGTTAATTAACTACAATTGCGATTTATGGTCATACCGACTCCTTGTAAACAAACAATGAACAATATTATAGCTATTTTTACCTATAAAACTTATATTTTTTGATATTTTATTATAGGCAGTACCTACCTACTTAGGTTAGGATATAGTCTTCTATTTCTTGTTTTGACATTTACAAATGTTGCAATACTGTAAAAAAGACAACAATTTAAAATTAAATCTAAGTATTACAGATTCTGATTATACTGACTGAAAATATATTTAATTTTCCCAATTTTTCTTGTTATTGAAATATATTAAATTAAAATAATATAAACATTGCAACAGTAATTTATCAAACGATCAATACTGAGTTCATTATCAGCGTCATTTTCTATGATTATAAAATACAGTTCCGCCACAAAATTCATCAGAAAATGGGGAACGGAGTGTCTTAACACCAGATTCCCTCTGCCCTATGAAACTCAAAAAAAATAAATTGTAAAAAATATGCTTCAAAAAATTATAAAAACTACGCTAATTATTAAAATTAATAAACAATTCTTATTGAAGAACAATTAAAGATCGATCTTCTAATTAATTAGAAGAAAAATGTATGCAACATTTTTCAATTTATCAGAAAATGTAACCTGGAAATAGAATAGGTAGAGGCACTAGCGAAGCATAATTATTGCTCTTCCTCTTAGCAGCTCGTTATTCAAGTTCTTCAAACCAACATGAATAAAATACTACACAAAGGCACTGCGCTAAACTCGCTGACGTGGTTGACATGAGCTCCAGCCTTGCATAAGTCTGATTTACAAGTTTATATTTATGTGCTCGTATACCACTTGCCCCGTATTTCCTATTTACGTTGGATTATCACGTTCAAACACGATTCGTTCTTACGGTTGTATTACACGATGTTTACTTTTAATCCTTTTCTTGTGTGTTTTCTTAAGAAAACGTTAAGATTCCCTTTTGAATGGTTAAGTTGTTAAAAGTTTTTGATGCTTAAGCATCAAAAACAAGCTATATAATACTTCGCGTTTTTTGTTTAGAACTTTTTTTTGTTGTATCCCGCATGTAGCAGGGTAGCCAGATGTAGCCTAGTGTTAAGACGCTCCCTTTTTTCCGCGGAATTCTGGAAACATTGCGTGTTGATTGTCGGTACTCGACCCCGAAACCCGAGGGAAGAAATGAAAATATTAAATATTCCTGAAGTGGAAATCGAACTTACAACCTATCGCGCTTATAGTTACACGCCCTGCGCCGCAACTGGCTTCTCTACGCTTATATAACAGTATAACTTATTTCCTCATGTAATATTTCCTTTAAAGCTTCGTATGCTTGTGAAATAATTTTCAACAAAGTCAAAATAATATATGAATTTGAAACACTCACAGCCTACTCTCGACAGACGACTTATTGTGTACATTTTTCTGGCTTATTGTTCAAAATTACCGTCATTTACTTCATTTTAAGCGCGACGCGGAGAGTGCCTGCCGAGTGCCGACCGACAAAAACATTTGCTATAATAGTCCTGGCGCTACGGGTATTGGCAGGATAACAATATTAGACTTCATTTTTGTTATTGAATCGTTTTAGCCATTTTTATTAGGCTATTAAGGATTAAATCATTTAAAAATATCTTATTTAATTATTTACTTTTGTATGTATAAGGACTATCAACAATTAACACAATTATTATATGTGAACAAAAGACAAATACTAAATCCGTTCTGATTGCTTATAGTTGGGCACCACGAAGTTAGTGATACATATTTTAAAATTTAAAATTAAATTTCTAGTTTTATTGAATAAACGTATATGGAAAAACTATTTAATAACTATGAAGGAAAATAGAAAGAAATAATTAATGATTACTATCACGAGTTTTTGTTATTTCAAATATTTATATTTTTAACGTTTCTAAAATATTTTTCTAATGCTTTTATTCTAACAGCTTTTAAATTGCATCATTTTTGTTTACAGGTTCTACTGGGACCTGTGTATGCTTCTACTACTGGTGGCAAACCTAATCATCCTGCCAGTCGCCATTTCTTTCTTCAACGATGACCTCAGCACACGGTGGATAGCCTTCAACTGTCTATCTGATACTATATTTCTTATAGATATCGTCGTTAATTTTAGAACAGGTAAAATCTACTTCTTTACCTAAACTACAACTATAGAGATATAGCAGAGTAGATAGAGGGAGCTTGGTGTTATAATAATACACTGCACTCCCCACTTTCCGCCGAATTCTCGATACCAAAGCGAAGAAATTAAAATATTAGGTATTTAATTCCCTCGAGTGGGAATCGAATCCACAACCTATCGTATTTACAGTGACATGCTTGTACCCCTGCACCCACAACCATAAAATACAATTATTTTAAAATGATTCTATTCTTTCTTTACCGTTTCACATTTCAGGTATAATGCAACAAGACAATGCAGAACAAGTGATATTAGACCCGAAGTTAATAGCGAAGCACTATTTGAGGACATGGTTCTTCCTTGACCTCATATCTAGTATACCACTAGATTACATATTCTTAATCTTCAACCAGGTAAACGTACGTTGCAATTTGGCCGTGTTCCTATTACTAGTTTTAACTGTCTTTTATGTTTTTAATTCTGTTTCAGCTTGGGTGTTCATTTATTTTTAGCAAAAAGTTTTTATTTTTGTGTTGTTTTTTTTTTATTATTTCTCATTGTGATATTGACCCAACTGTCACGAGAACGTTCGAGGCGACATCGTGTTCGGTTAAATATCTTGTATTGTAAAGGTTTCTATGAGACCTGTAAAGGTTTGATTGCAGCACTCTAGATACACCTTCAATTTTATTTCCTTTATATAATTTCACAACTATACAAAAGTATTTGCACGGATTGCAACCCATATAAATTTCTATCAGACCTCATCTTTTCTTATTCTTCTTCGCTTCATCGCTCGGATCTATCAATGATTTTCTATACGTATTGGGTACTGGATTATTTCTGTGACTTTGGGCTTTTAAAAAGCACATTTCTTCTTTGTGCACCATCTATTCTAAGTCGAACTTCCTATGCACAACTATTTCTACATACTCTTGCCACAGAATGGCTGTTGACTGCACGTTATCAATATCTCTTTAAATAAGTACATTTTATATTATCTTTACATTCACTTTTTAAAAGCATGATATTTTATTATAGCATTTTCTTGCTGTTACTTTTTTTTTATTTAGCTGTTTCCTTTATCTATTATTGTCAGCACGTATATATATTACATTTATTATTTTACCCTATCGCCGTAATATGCAACACGACCAAATTGTACTAATTTTATACATTTCTTTGTTTATACTAACATTTTTTTATTATAGCTCAACAATAATAATAACAACAAAACAACAAATCGTTGTTATGAGTAAAGAAATTTTACCATTTTTTTATACATATATACCTGATTATTAATTATTATATTTATACTTAATAGAACAATTCAATTATTATTACATTCATTCGAAATATAAATTTTCTTAAATTCATTTAATATGTTCATAAAATTTTACATAATAAAAACATAAGTATAATATGTAAAGTATAATATAATGCTTCAGCACTTTTCTTTGGCTGATGTATTTTTAAATCTATCAGTTCAGCAAGTATGCATGTCTTCACTTGTAATAAAGTTAGGCAATGAATTAATGCTCCATAGTTTAGATTTACAGGATAATATGACTTAAAGCTGTAAAACATACAATACAGAACACTGCTGAAACACGTATTTGATTGTGTTTTCAGGACTTTAGCGAAAGTTTTCAAATTCTTCACGCCGGCCGAGCCCTAAGGATACTACGGTTAGCAAAGCTTCTATCACTGGTTCGACTCCTCAGGCTCTCCAGACTCGTCCGATATGTCTCACAATGGGAGGAAGTATATGTAAGCCATCATTTCTAATAGCAACCATGTTTTGCCCATTCTCTTACTAACTACCACTAACACTGCTCTAACACATTACGCTCACATAAACTAACATCAAATTAACACCTAACAACATATATTGGATAAAATATATTTTTTAAAATTGTGTCTTTACTGTTTTCTGTATTGGCTATAATGTTTTTTTGTAAATAATTGAATATGTGAAATGTTAATGAATACTAAATAATCTGATTTTTTCTATCTAGTCTGTAGAAATTCCTAATGACTTATCATTGGAGTTTGATGTAATCCTAATCTGTACCATTGTCCCCACCCTCCACTGTATGTGAGCCCCACGTCCCGCTCTGCACTTCTCTACTGCTTCTCTGCAAGCTTCTTTCTGCCTAAGCACGCTCTCACTTGAGATATCTAATTCTATCTCTTTTCTATGAGCCCGCGCCGCGTCGCGCCGCGTCCGCGTCTGCCGATCCAAGCCGTCCCACACTCATAAACGTGATATTTGATTTGCCAATATGTTCTTATTATGTTGCTGCTTCTTAAGGCCTTTAGAAGATGCGCTGACGCCGAAATTTTCGCATTCAACTCTCCTTTATTGTAAACTCTCGTGTCGTTAGTCTTTCCCGATTCGAAACCGTAAGTTCATTAAGCTTCCCAAATAAAACGGTGAATCAAATATTATCTATCCGTCATTAGTACGCCCCCCAGTAACCATAGCGACATAAACGTATAATAAATAATGCACTTGCAATCTATACCGAATAATTAGAGTACCACCGAGTAGGTCGAACCTGTCACGGTAGTAGTCAGTGGAGAAGTGGAGAACGGGGAGGGTGGTGGCGACGACGCAGTGACGGTGTTGTGTGCAGATGAGCCCCGCCCCGCAGCCGAGCGACGAGCCGGGCGACGCGGACGGCGGTTCGCGCGACCTCGCCACGCAGGTGCCGCATGCCTCGCGTCCGTAGGGGCCTAGCCCTCCGTCGGTGTTAGTGCATCCTGGCCCGCACGCCCTGCCCCGCCCCGACCGCCCGCCCGCCCGCACACCCGCGCGCCCCTCGCCGACCTGCCCGCAGCCGGGCGCGCCTGGCTCTCCTACTATCTCGTGTTTCTCGCTTGTTTTCTAGATCTTGCAGAATCTTCAAAAAAAGCGCACGGAACGTCGCGGGCGGCTGAGCTCCGACGTCGCCAAAAAGAAGGGTGACACGAAAAGCAATCTGATCTTTAAGGTAACGAGGGCGCGCATGTGCTCGTTCGCCCGCTTAGCATGCCGCCGGCGCCGCCCGGCGTCCTTACACGCTCGCTTCGCTTCCTCTTTCGTTGGCGTTTCTGTTTCCGACCCTCCCGTTGGCCGCGCGGGCGGAGGCGCGCGAGGCGGCGGGCAGGGCGTCCGCGGCGGCTCGGGAGGCCCTGCCCGCATGCCCGCGACCGCATGCTCGCTCGACGACTCGTCTCACGCGTTCATATTTTACTAGTCACTGTTACAAGATACCATCGGTAGAAATCATCGCGATGCTTGAACGAGCGTCTTTGTCGCGCGCAGTCCGCACGGCTTCCTTTAGAGGTGACGCGTCCTGGTAATGCGGCTTCGATTAATCGGATATTTCTTCCTCAGTTCCTCAATATGGCGTCGGTGTTCATGCGGATATTCAACCTCATCTGTATGATGTTATTGATCGGCCACTGGTCTGGATGTCTGCAGTTTCTCGTCCCTATGCTCCAAGGATTTCCACCAAATTCCTGGGTCGCAATAAATGAATTACAAGTAAGTAACACAACGTTTACTTATTTCTTATTTACTACGCTGTACCAAATCAAATAGGCAAAATATAACATTTTATTAAATTCTCTCAATATTTCTGTTTTCAGGAAGCCTTCTGGTTAGAGCAGTACTCGTGGGCTTTATTCAAGGCCATGTCTCATATGCTGTGCATAGGGTATGGCCGGTTTCCACCACAATCACTTACTGACATGTGGCTTACCATGTTGTCAATGATCTCCGGGGCCACCTGCTACGCGCTATTCCTTGGACATGCAACAAATCTCATTCAGAGTCTTGACTCGTCGCGCAGACAATACCGTGAAAAGGTAGATTATCTTTTACATGTTATATTTCAATAAGTGAACCTGAATTGCTGGTAAAACTCTATGTATATTCAGTCCTACAAGTAAAATTCTAGTAGGAACCTTCATACAACCATTGTGAGTATATATTTTTTTCATTTATTTTCATAATACTAAAGAAATAATCATGTTTATCAACGTTAAAGGTTAACAAATAAATTATACATGTTAAATGTATTAATAAATGATTATTTTTTTATTTTTAGATTTTTTTATACAGATTATGAAAAAATCTTTGAAAATTATATTTTAAATATATGAACGAACACGAATAAACAAAAGAAAATATGAGCTGTTATGAACAACACCTTATCTGATAATATTAAATATTTTCTAATGTGTTTTTAATTAGTATCTATTTAAATTCACCTAGCACTTTGAAGATATTACTCATTTAGAAAACGTATAAAATTTAAACGTAGCGGGGTTTGAAACCGACCAAATTCCGCTGCGTTAAAAATTTCATACGTTTTGTTTTAATATACGTCTAAATAAATATTTTTCATTCCCAAATGTGGAATAACACGTTAAAAATGTTAATGCTAAGAAAAAAATAATAAATATATATAAATCCACATAAATAATTAACAACTAATCTCATAGTCACTATTGCCTGTTTCAGAAATTAGACGTGAGTATGAAGAGAATGATCGTTTCGTAAATCATATTAAGCGTTGTTGTTTTCTTCACCATTCCATTTACACGCACACCCTGTCGCGTCATACTTTAACTGGTGTACAGATAATCTACTTTAAAACTGAACTTACAAACACATACAAATACAAAATATAATAAATAATACAATTTAATATACTTTTAACTGAACTGAACTGACAATTTAATATACTTTTAACCGGTTCGGAAACCGGTGGTAGCTTTTTGTTCATATGGTCATTCGACGATTCGAAAGTGCTTATAATAATTGCCTATTTGAATAAAGAATAATTCAAATTTGAATTTTAACGTAATGGAACATAAGGATATGGGAGTGAAAGCAGATGACTTGAATGTGAATTGTCAGCTGTACGCAAATGATGCAGTACTAATTGCATCATCACGATGCGAGTTGCAGGCATTAGTCACCACTCTGAAAAAACCTGAAGGAAAATAAGACAAAGGTTCTGGCATTTGAAAAAAATGACGTAAGGACGGAATGCAAGATCAGTTTAAATAGTAAGATATTGGAACAAGTGAATGAAGTGGTACATTTGGGAAGTATGTTCAGTCGAGATGGAAGATACGAAATGGATGTGGAAAGACGTATTGCTGTTAGTAACTGGGTTAACAGAGCCTTGGCTGCATTGATGAGACGGCGAAACGTGGGTATTACAGAAGAATTATGAAAGAAAGACTAAGGCTGTGGAGATGCGTTCTCTTCGTAGGATATGCGGAGTCAACTCAAGTGATCGCATCCGCAATGAAGAGATACACAGAAGACTTTTCGAAGGCGTTTACTAAGAAACAAATAACAATTGTAATTACACTTATCTGTATGCGTTTGTAAGTTCAGTTTAAGAGTAGACGGTCTCTAAGCAACATTATGTACATATAACAATAATTTACTAATACGTGTGTTCATGACAGCTTTTGATTTCGTAATATCTGGTAGAAGTCATTGTTATAGGTGTTTTAATATTATTTACTTTATAATCGGAACTACTAATTCATTCATTTTTGAAGTGATATGCATCGACATTGTTGACGGGAGCCCTCTTGCCAATATAATATAAATATTTTATAAATATAAGTAGATATCGGTGCTTGAGTTTATTTTTAAGGTACTTGCACGGATGAGATTTTAAAGCAAACAATTTACTGGTTCATGTGGAGCAACTTATAAGTACACAATATTAACAAATTGGATATAATTAAAAATTAAATAACTATCATATTCATTATATATTGTATGCTACAGGTGAAACAAGTAGAGGAGTATATGGCATATAGGAAGCTGCCGCGAGAAATGCGTCAACGAATAACGGAGTACTTCGAGCACAGATACCAAGGAAAATTCTTTGACGAGGAATTGATCTTGGGTGAATTGAGTGAAAAGCTTCGAGAGGATGTCATCAATTACAACTGCAGATCTCTTGTTGCTTCCGTACCATTTTTCGCCAATGCAGACTCTAATTTTGTCTCCGATGTTGTCACTAAATTGCGTTACGAAGTCTTCCAACCAGGTAAATGTTTTTTAACGTGTTTTTTAATATTACTATGTTATGCTTGAGATAATGTTTGTTAACATACATTTTTAACAATTTCATTTCAGGTGACATTATCATAAAGGAAGGCACTATCGGAAACAAAATGTATTTTATACAAGAGGGTATTGTGGATATTGTAATGGCAAATGGCGAAGTTGCGACCAGTCTCTCTGATGGTTCCTACTTCGGGGAAATTTGCCTCTTGACCAATGCCCGGCGAGTCGCATCCGTCCGCGCCGAAACTTACTGTAATCTCTTCTCGTTATCCGTGGACCATTTCAACGCTGTGTTGGATCAATACCCCTTAATGCGGCGAACAATGGAGAGTGTTGCTGCAGAGCGCCTAAATAAGATCGGGAAAAATCCAAATCTCGTAGCACATAGAGAAGACGACACTACGTCAGAAGGAAACACTATAAATGCTGTTGTGAATGCTTTGGCAGCAGAAGCAGAGCACGTCAGTCTATCAGATGACAGTGTAGCACGCTTATCAGAAAGATCTCTGGGCCTGGCTCTCCAACCGTTGCAGGCAGCATCATGTCGCATGGCTGGGGTTGCACTGCCAGGGTTGGGGGTAGCGGCCGCCCTGCCACGTCCGAAATCGGAACACGACTTCAGCTCCGCGCAATCTCAACAGCCGCCTTTAACAAGCACCGCTGCCTTTCACAAATCGGACGCCGGAATCGCCCCCTGACGTCGTACACTATGCTAGGGCTGACCGATAGCAATACTAGGCTTAGTGCGAGCGCGCGCGCCGCCTCGCTAGTTGTAGCGTAGGGTGGAGGGCGATTATGGCTGACTAATGTGATTGAATTATTAAAAGTACATTCTAAAACTCACGAGTAAGGAAAACGAATCGGGTAATTACTAACCCAAAATCCTAGACTCAGATATAGTTCATGTTACTCGATTTTTTTTCTTTATGCGAAATTTATATTTTAATTATGATTATCATCCGTAATCGCTCGCCTCTAGCGTAGAGTATTATAGCTGCGACTTCGCCGGCGCGCCCACCGCGCCCGCTGAATCTCATTTTGTGATCTTATACTTAATTCTCCTGTGTTATTTAGGTTAAATTTTATATCATCGACGCTGTGAGGGAACGGACACGCGACGTATTCCAATTGTATAGGTATACTTGTTGTGTATCGGATGTAATGAGTCTATACAGATACCTTGCCATTAAAGAGAAAATATAATTATATAGACTAGACTGAGATGTAAAAATATCACTATTTTATGCTTTGTTGGCGTAAGAAATATATCTATTGTTGACGGATGCGATCCGCTCGTTCGCGTTAACTTGAACGTTGATGATTATTTATAACGTTCCTTATAGTGACGGAGGTGCGGAGTTGAAGATATTATATAATTGAATTGTTAATAATTATGTAAAAGTTTGGAGCGTAGACAACTGTAGAGCGTTGCGTAGCTGTGCGTCGCCTATGCTGCCCGAATATATAGCAACGAGCAAATATAACCCTTGAAACAAATATAGTTATTTTCTTTAAATATATTGAATTATAAAATTCATAGGTATGTATAACATTATGTATTTATTATGCATACTTATGAATGTTAAAGCGTGGCGGTCGGCAGCGCACAGCTCAGTGCGTACGACGCGGCCGCAGACACTGGACAGCGGGTTCCGCTAAAGCGACGCACAACTGACAGACACACAAACCATAGCACACGGACGCTTTTTTAATTTTAAACTTACGTAGACTAACAATTAACAACCGACGTCGGACTTCGTACGGATGGTCTCGGTTTCCTATGTAGAGGTCGATCAGTAGCGCTTCGAACCGTTTCTTTGTGTAAATATTGTATTATTATTAAAAGATTCGCCTTTAGCGTGATTCATTTTATATATAGAAGTGATAAGGGGGCGCTCCCTCGAGCGGTCCAGTCAATTATCGCAAGCGCGACGCTAGACGTCACGTTTTTTGATGCACTATAACACTTCGTACCTTGTTTTAATTGTAGGTGAAAATAATTTATTATCTATAGTGATCATTTAGTAGGAGTAAGTAGGCTGGAGCGATAACAAATTCGGACGAATTAAGTTTTGTGATAGAGCAGCAGTGGGCTGCGACCGCCGGCTCGACACACCTCTACCCACCCACTGACGTCGTAGATGTAGACACATGAATGAAACATGCTTACACTTCTTCCTGACTTGAAACTTTGTTTTGGATCTGTCTTTAGTGAGTTTTCTGCCAACAGTTAGAAATTTTGCAAGAGCTTTATAAATTTTTAATATTCCGTAGCCATACGAGTATATAGATCGCAACGAGTAACATATCCTACGGTAAGAGTAGAGTAGTGGTTGAGCCGACCGCCGCCGGCACCGCATCCTTGGCACGTTTCATCGTTGACTAATTCTTATAGTGTCATGACAATTTGTAAAGATAATTTTGCAAATGTTGACTTTTTAGCCAAAATATAGTTAATGAATGACGAACCAATACGCATTAGCTTACTAGTAGATGAATACAGCATAGTTCTCAGTTCTGGCGGCTAACACCAATAGATACTTTGTACCCGTAAGATATTTATATACAATTGACGTTAACAGAGTGACATCTGTCAATTTATCTACACAGAGAAAAAATATTATATTGTGTTTTATCCCCAGAGGCATTTATTTATTGTTGTTTTATCTAACATTAACCGCTTTTTGTAAATTATATAAATTTTATAGGAGAGATCTATTTTTATTGTGAAGTTGAACTGCTGAATTTAAGCAAAGATACATTATTATATAAATCAAGAGAGGTTTTTTTTATTGAAACTGTTAATTAATATATAGTTAAATTATACTGATTTCTGGTATCTATTTTCACCAAAAGTGCTCATCGCTGTCAAAAAAATTAGAGGAAATGCATTAAAGAATGAAGAAAATTGATGTTGTTTTACTTTATTGTAATATGTTATGCCTTTATTCTGTTCTATTTAAAAAAAACAAGAACCAAAAAT
>DWNA01002642.1:0-11322 GCA_018249835.1 Heliconius besckei
TAGCCTGGTTTCGCTTCGGCGTGACCCTAGGTATTCGACACGCCGTTTATTTTTGTTTAATTAATTAATATAATGTACATTTTTAAAATCTTATAAAACTAGTGTATCCACTTATTTGTTGTAGGTCGTTTATTATTTCTGATTCCTTCATACAATATATAATATGGCTTATATATTGGTGACCGTGTCATTAAGATGGGTTGGAATTGTGAAGCAAGAGAGAACAAGGTGTCAGAGTTGGGCGTCCCGCTGCGCCCAGCATTGTGATCGACAGCTTGTTTACTAAAAATATGCATAATGAATTTATAATAGCCCGCCCGGCATGTCGAGTTGTACTTTCATACCAGGACTTCCTTACGTTGATATTGTCTATAGCAAATGAAGATTCAAACTTACATTTTATAATGAAATAAAATCACGAATGTCTTGTAAAATCAATGCAATATCAATAAATAAAGTAGTTTTTGTATAATGTTTTATAAGGTTATTTCATATAAATAAAATGCTTGGGCGTGGTAAAGTTCGTAATAAAAATTTCTTTGTAAAAAGACCTAATTGTGCCACCGCAGCGTCGCGTTCCCACGTTAAAGTGCATCTATGTTTGAGAATACATTTAGCATTCGATTGTTTTAGTGTCGGCCGAGACGTCTATAGAGTAAACATTGTGCATCTCGAACTTGCTTTTCGTGGGGTTCAGTAGTTGCTAG
Source organism: Heliconius besckei (assembly GCA_018249835.1). Taxonomy (NCBI): domain Eukaryota; kingdom Metazoa; phylum Arthropoda; class Insecta; order Lepidoptera; family Nymphalidae; genus Heliconius; species Heliconius besckei. The sequence goes on from DWNA01002642.1 coordinate 708, forward strand.
CTATGTTGTTTAAAAGATTTAAAAAAAAATTAACATTTACCAAATAATAAATCAAAAAATATATTGTATAGCAAACTTGGAGGTGTAAGATCCTATAAATTGTCTTTAACATATTGGAGAACTGTTGCGATTGCTTTATATTTGTTCTTTCCTAAATTTGAAATTCCACACCGTGTAAAATTCGGAATTACTTTAGCAAAGTTTAGCGTTTTTAAATTTCTTACAACTCTTTATTAGATGGTTGGAACGTTCGTAGAAATAATTATGTACGGTGCTCCAAAATATCTTTTATATTGAATACAAGCGGACGCGTCGGCCACGCGGGGCGCCCATCGCGCGATTCGTTACGTCAATCTTTCAATTTTTTTCTCAAGCAAATCTGCATAGAGTGAGTTGACATCGCGACATAAAGGTGGCGTGGTGCGTCCTCATTGTCCACATTTCTTTATAAATATTTTGACATTTCTTTATGTAGCCCGCCGAGTTATTTCACAAACAAATTCATGTCAATTCTTTTGTAAGTTTTAATTTGATTTATTTTTCATGACGAAATGCCGACAACGGGCGGCAACTGGCGCAAGAACTGTCTCGTTATTTGTTACTTGACCGGCACATACTTTTAGAGTAAACATATGTTTAACCTGTTCGCTTATTATTATATAAGAAAAGTATTTAAGTTTAATAATTTACGTATTTGCTGTTTTGTCAAAACTTTAACATTTAATGTATTTATTTTCCAGCGATGCAAAGAAAAACTGAATACACTGGCAATTAGTGTGATGAATCAATGGCCTGGAATTCGCCTCAGGGTAATTGAGGGTTGGGATGAAGAAAATTCACACCTTGACAACTCATTGCATTACGAAGGTCGCGCCGTGGATCTCACCACCAGCGATCGCGACCACAGTAAAAACGGAATGCTGGCGCGTCTCGCAGTTGAGGCTGGCTTCGACTGGGTCTTCTACGAGAGTCGGTCTTACATTCATTGTTCTGTAAAGACAGGTGTGTATCAATTATTCTTTAAACTATTCTTTGTTGTAGTACAATTTAGTAAATAGGTATTAACGTTATCGCACTTTATTGGAGCTTATTAGAAAATCAAAGGCACTTATTTAGGCTTAGTATTTAAACATGAAAAAGTACCGTTTAGTGATGTTAAATGTTGATAGGTACATAACTGTATTATAATACAGAGGCTAAGAGACAGGCCTCGCAGGCCAAATATATAGTTGAGCTTTATAAGAAGAATGCACCTCAGACAGCTTCCCGCGCCCGCTCACCGGCGGTGTCGATCAAACGGACGAACAAGCCTCTTGTTAACGTACGTCCTCCTCGCACCCCCCACGTTTCGTATGCCGTTCCCGCTCTAACACGGCCACAACGCAGCCAATCCCCCACTTCTATAATTACGCCGGTGATTCAATGGCTACTTATATCTATATATATGTATGCAGCACAACGATGAGAGAAACAACTATTTATGTATATGTATGGACATGTTTTAGATATAACAGCGGTCTGATGCGTGTGCGCATTCTTAATTTTGAAATTATATCAGCGCTCGACTAAAAAATCTTAATAGTTTATGTAGTTTCTAATTGAATCGACTTCCTTCCTGTCAAATTTTTCAGGTACATCTAATACCTACTGGGTTTTCCATAGCGATGTTAAAGTTTTTATGTACATACAAATAACTAGTCAAAGTAAGAAAAATAGTAAGAATTATTTGCACAAATATTTTTAAAAATGAGGAAAACCATGTATCATTTATGAAATCGTGACGACTTTCGATTGTTGTACAACTTATGGGAAAACCGACGGTGTATTTTACAGAACGAATTTTCCTTAAAAAGAGATGTGAAAATAAGAAAATATATACAAATTAATATTTTTGATATTATTGAGGTCAGTCGTGCAGAGGCACAAAGTGTGACTGATGTAAACGCGACATGTTGTGGGTTCGATTCCCACTCGAACAAATGAAATATTTAGCAGTTTCATTTTTCACTCTGATGTTGAGGCAAAACACGGCGTTGAGTTCCGCCTAGGCTTCTAGATTTTGGCCGGAAATGGGGATTGGTATGTTTAAACACTAGATCGCTCTGCCTACCCTCAGCTAAAAAAACGATTATCTTAATATTTATGCGAATCCTGTCTCACGTTATTCTCACTGAACTTGTCTTGATGTTTATTCATATGCTTATGCTTTCGATTTTATAAAAATTTTGGCGCTATAAATAATTAACATATTGTATAAGTAGCTATATTTTTAAAGTCAAGGCCAACGTACAATATACAACTTACAAATTCCATTTTAAATGTTTTACTTTAATTACTTTATACTATATTTTATTGATTTAAACGCTTTACATTTACACCCGTAAGCTATAACCGCAATGGATTGTTGTATTTTAAAATTTTAATCAATTAAACATTTATTGCATTTCTTTATCTCAAATTCCTGAATCTTAATCTACATTAAATTTTTGAGTGCTTCTTTGTGGTTATGCAAAAATAATGAACTGTTAAAAGCTCGTATGTTCTGATTCCTATCAGGAGTTTATTAATAAACTCAAGACCTTTAAGTAACTGTTATAAAATTTTATTACTGTCAATTTTGTTAAGATAGATTTGAAAAACAATCAAATAATAAAAAAAAATATTGATATTCCTTTATTTCAAGAATTTTAAAATAAATTATTAAATTGAAAATATATTTTATATGAATTTTACATTTTTTGTATAATGTAAATGTATAGTAATATATTTTTGAGAGCATATTATATATATTTAACGTAAAATAATTAAAAATACGTTTTTATATGTTTTAAATAATTATGTTAAGGTAAACTCTATATCTTATAATACGCTTTCAATTTGATTGTTTTATGCCGTTGACATAACTGCAGCTTCAAAAGACATCAACGCGCTTGAATGTCGTTAAGATATTTGTTGTAAGTGCCTTGCCGTAGTGGGTAAATATTCTATTTTGTTAAGTTGATTTTTTTATTGACCTTATGAATTTAATTTTCTTATTTAAAATAATATTACAGCTAGCACTGTCTTAAAACAATTGTAAATAGTTATTATTATATACATATATTTAACATGAGCTTTTATAAAACAATTAAATAACTACGATTAAAATAATATAATTTAATACTGACCATAAAGTTATATATGAAGGAGGTGCTCGTAAATGGGGTGTGACCGAAGGCAGGTCACGAGACGCTGAAGGCCGAACGACACGATCTAGACGGTCCTGTCCCGAGATAATCGCTCGATATAATTAATATTCACTGAAAAAAACATGTAGGTAATAAAAATACAACTGCAAATGCCAGCGCTAATTGGTCAGCTTACACTGCAAAAAATAGATAAATTTATATGATATATTTGATATATGAGATAAATCATTTTTTTAACTTTAATATAAATAATTGAAATCGTGAAACTAACCAAAAACTGTTCTGTTAACGTATTTTGTTACCAAGTCAAAAGTTTTGTACTGGATTCTGTCCACCGAGTGTGTCTTATATTGGTATGTGTGGGAACGTGAAGGAGCCCGGCCGCAGTTATCCGGGATGTGGCGAGTGGCAACAGCGTGCATCGCTCGAGCGCACCCCGTCCGCTAACAATGTTCTTCTTCTCTTCTTAGTCTGATCATTAAAAACTTTCATTATAATTTTATTATATGTTTACATAACATACTATTCTCTCTTTACGTCTCTATATTATTCTTTATTTTACAAGAATATTAACAATCGTATTTATAAATAAAATATTACAAATTTTAAAAAAATTTAAAGCACATACAAGTTTACTTTTTTATTATTAATTTATTCTTATTGTTTTAATCAAACTTGGCAATACTTTTTAGTCTTTCATTTTTTATAATCTGTAACCTATATTCCATTTTCAAAAATATTAAAAAAATGAGGGCACGTATTCCTTTTAAAGAAGCCATATAGGAGTAGGGTTCAATGCTCTATAACATTGAGCGAGATTACTAAATGGTGTCAATTACCATATTTGAAGCTGAAGAATTTCTATTAAAATATAAAGTCACTCAATTTACTTATAATATATTATATTTAGTTGGATGGGCTAATCTATTATTCAATGTCATAATTCTCCGTTAGCAATAGCTCATCGTGTTACATTCTGAAGATATCTATTACGTTAGAAAGTCAGCATACTTTATCTGCATAGCAGTATAGTGTTAATGATTCAATTACATCGCAAGATATTTAATATTTTTAACCGACTGCTGGAAAAGGAGGTGATTATTAATTTGACTATGTTTTTTATAATACTTGGAAAGTGCAAACTCAATGTCTTTTCTACATTCGTATGTATGATCGTCTTGCGTAAGTTTTGCTTAGTATAAACAAAATATTACGTCTATTCGCTTAAAATTGTTTGTAAATACTCTACAAACGTCGTCTATAATAAATATTTAAAATGTTTTATGTAAAACAAACGCGTAAGATATGCGCAATAACTTTTTTTTTAGTTACAAGAAGCTCTTCTGGCCTCATGTTTTTAAAATGTTTGATAAATTTAGGCGTTTTTGCAGACTAAATATTTATTGGTCTGGAAGCTCTATAAAGATACCGCTGCCGCATATGAATCATAACCAAAGCGGCACGAGGGCTGTTTACATTTGCACGAATACAACGATGTTGGTATTTAATTGCTATATGTTTTGAATAAATTAAATATACCTGTCGGATCATTTTTAATATTATTAAGAAAAATTCCCTTAAGGCCAGGGGTGGCGCAGGGGTGTAAGCGTTTTACTGTAAACGTGACATTGTGGGTTCGACTCCCATTCGAGGAAATGATATATTTTATAAGTATTTTCTTTTTCTCTCTGTGGTAACGAGGCAAAGCGCGGCGTTGATATCGGCCACTCAACACGGAATGCCTTCAGAATTTGGCGGAAAATGGAAAACAGAAGTGTCTTAAATGGGAACAGAGTGTCTAAAACACAGTACCTAATAAAAGAAAATACCCAATATCATAAATATTTAAAGTAACGTTTTTATATAAACACAGGTGACTTATGGCTAAATCAATCGGGAAATATATTCATACATTCCTAGTATTTACCTATATTAAAATTAATAATGAAATCACGAGCACTAGGAAAAATAGTTTTGTATGTAGTAGTTTTGTATACAAAAAATTGCATAGCAATTTTCTACAAATTTAATTTGAAAATATTTTAGGCTTATAAATATAATTAATTCTTATATAAATTAAATATTCTTGAAAAGCTAATGAAATAAATTAATTATATACCTACTAGATTAAAAAAAAATGCCACTTGCAAATTACCATCTTTAAGGAACGCTATGAATGATCGTAAATTTTAATTCATCATATAAAATGTTCCATTGCTGTGATAAAGCGAGGAGTGTCACGTGCGTATATTTATCTGGCAACAGCACGGCCAGGCACTGCTCAGGCACCGCCTAGCTCTCCCGGTGGTCTCCGCGGGGCGGGGTCGGCGCGGCCACTCGCGGCAGCCGCCTCCGCCTCCGCCTCTCCCGCGCCCGCGCCGCTTATCGACGCATCTTCAACCTAACCTCACTTACGTCACGCCACTATGAAATCGTGTGACAGGTTTAAGATATTGTATTAGTTTAATGGCCATTGAGGTCAGGATTCCCATTGCTTCAAATTAAAATGATATACATAATTTTCTAAATTCTTTAAATAGTCTATGCGTGAGAAATAAGGTGACACATGTGACAGAGAGACAGACAGAAAGACAAATATACCCTAAATTCACTAAAATTGTGCATACTATTTCGTCGATTCAATATGTATTTTAATATATATAATACAGACGGAAATGACTACAGTCATCCTGTACGAGCAAAAAAAGAAAAAGATTGCCTTGAGAGCAGTGTGCAAAAAACCAAAGGTGGCCGACACCAATTCAATGATTCGTATGATGTGTTCAGCTAACAACAAACAGAACGTCTACAATAAGTGCCTGACTTTGAACGAAATCTAATTTATGTGGTTATTGTGAAATATGATCAGGACACTCCATCTTTTTGTGGACGATATCCACCGAATTTATCGCTCGGTTAGACAACAAGTCAAATTTTAACGAGCTCTTGAGCGTTACCATAAGCTTTGTAATAAGCCACCGACTGTTCATTAAGGCGTGTGATTGTAGCATCTTCTTTAATAAGCTTCGGCAAAGTTACATCGCTTAAAGCTCACCTTTTTTGCTATCTTTACATCACTTGGTGAGAAAAAAGCGCGAGAACGAAGGTGGTTTAGCATACCGATTTATCGTTTTCATATTGATTCTTAGCACGTAAAGGTAGAGTTTTTGTAGGTGTAAGATTAACCACAGGTACAGTTTAAGCTGGATCAGGATTAAAATAAATACTATTATATAATAAACAAATAAAGCTACAGCGAGCCAAACGCTTGCCATTTTTCTACATCTATTTTTTACAAACAATGGACTAAAAACTTACCAAAAAGGATTGATTTTTTTATGCTTATTTAGGTTAAACTTAACGTGTTTCCTTGAATTTTTATTTATACCTACTATAAGTAAATAATGCACATTTCTTATATTGGATTTTCACATAATCTAACAAAGGAATTACCTGAACGGAACAACGTTTTGTGGTGTACAGATAACCTTCGGACTGAGAACAAGAAAGCGACTGCGATTCTCTTTTGTTTTGTATCTTATCGGATTTTAATTACCAGTATAGAGAAATCTCGTTATTCTTTAGGAGATATACGAGTATGTAAGCCTTGCTGAGGAATTAAATTTGTTTATTTATTCTTTTGTTGCTCTAAACTCTATATTGTTTTTAAACAATAGTTATTAATAATTAATTAAAGTAAAGCATATTTAAAATATTAATGTTGCTTATCAGGCCGTCGTGCCGCAATGACTCATGCGTTGGTTTGTTAAATCTATGACTTTTGGTTCGATTCCGCCTCGAGGGGATGAATTATTTAATATTCTCGCTCTGGTAATACGGTAAAGCGGGATGTTGAGATCGGCCGCTCAAAGTGCAATGTTTCGAAAATTCTGTGAAAAGTGAGACACTACGTTAGACACGCAAATCATCCATAATATAATGTGTCCATACTTAAGAAATACCGTTATACCTGCTAGTTTTTCATGTAAATAAAAATTAGTTTCATGTAAAAAAAAAGGAAAAAAAATTAAATCATAATTTTAATATTACAGAATCATCAGTGGGAACAGGTGCTGGTTGCTTCCCTTCTGGATCCATGGTTCACACAGAAGATGGCCCTAGAGATATTGCCTCTCTTAAAGTAGGAGACGCTGTGCTCGCTGCTGATGATACAGGAAAAATGATATATTCAGAGGTACATACATATATTATCATTTCGATAGTTTTTACTTAAACTACAATTTTAACTTTTAATGTTTTACTAATTTTTATGATTGTTCAAAATATGTATAGTTAATGAAAATTTATTTATCTAGAGTTTATTACAAGCTATTATATCCTAATTATTTTTTTATTTCAGGTCCTTACATTCATTGACCGAGACGAGAACTCAACACGACAGTTTGTTGAAATAACTGCCGAGAATGGTGTGGTCGTCACTGCAACACCTTCCCATCTACTATTGCTAGCAGCCGCTGATGGCTGGCGGGATATATTTGCTGCCAACGTACAAATAGGAGACGTCCTTCTTACCAGGGGACAAAACAGCGTAATGCGGCCATCAAAAGTAGTAAGAACTAGATTGGTTTCGAAGAAAGGTGTATTTGCTCCATTAACGAAATCTGGAACTATAATAGTCGATGATGCTTTAGCTTCTTGTTACGCCCTGGTCCACAGTCACTATTTAGCCCACGTGGCTATGGCTCCTCTACGGTGGGCGTCCAGCTGGAGCAACTCAAAGACAGTGCCTCGCGGCGTACATTGGTACGCTAACACCCTTTACAACATAGGGGACTTCGTTCTGCCTTCATCGTATAGATATCGCTAATATATAGAAACAGTGTTGGTGTGATGAGAGGACAAATATTATAGTAATTTGTGAAAATTATGCACGCAGGACGTGTATTGGACATTTGTATATATATAAGGTTGTAAATAATGTGAACATGGCAGTCGTGGATATTGTATATAGATCTGGAATATTGAAGTTCTCATATGTTAAACACTGCTATAATTATCGTTGACGAGACCTTGTCTATTTATTTAGTAGTTTTAAGGAGTGACTTTGCTAAATTTAGATATTAATAATAAATAATTAATTAATTAGGTAACATACAAATATTTGTAAATTGTGTCGGTATTGTTATTCTGCACAATGCGGAAATAATTATCTGTATGCGCTTATTCGTATATTTTAAGTACTTGTATAGATAATATAAGCACTTTATTAGTAGATAAATCTAAATTATCGCTCTTTGGCTATTATTTACGTTTTATTTAAGTCTCTTGTGACGCAAAATTCTCTTTGGTTACTTCCAAATAATCTCTTCTCACTATTCTAGTAACTTGACATTCCAAGACACTAAAAATCTTTTTACGTACTAACATTTTACAAAAATAATGAATTTGTGATCTTGGTACCTACAACAGTGCCTTAAGATTTTATTTATTGTTATATTATATAGGCTAGTTCTCTATTTAAATATTGACGAAAACAATCAAATCTTATATACTTTTATAATTTATTCAGCTGTATTACTTTACCTTTTAGTTTATTTGCTGAATGTACTATTTATTTTTCTCTTTGTTACTATTATATACTGCTATAATGCTGCTTTCTATTTATTTAGCAACGCTTGTTTTGGTTAATTATTAACTATTATATTACGCTTTAGAATACGTATTTGTACAACTCGTGTCAAATTTATGGAGTTACTTATCTATAAAAAAATGCTCTAAGTGTATATAAGACTATTAAATTCAATACGCATATATACTATTTGTATGTCTGTCTATTGTTTACAATAAATAGTTATTAAAAATTATATTTTATAAATCGTTTGTTACTTCTTCGCCGCTTTTATTGTCCTGGAAGTATTAAAAACGCTATAAGCATTTCGAGCAACCGGACACGAGTATTTTTTCATTATAATGATAATGAGTTTTCCGAGTTACATTGTGCTATAACCATATAAAATGTTTTATGAAGCACTTAAATTGCGTGTTAAAATGACAATGCTTTTATTATCTCCTATCACTTACAGAGTGAAAAATGAAAAATGTTTTGATCGTACAAAGGATCTAGAACTGAACTTTGGGTTCCTATAGTGTGAATTTAGTACAATATTTACTAACTTGCATCAGTATTTAGAAGTAAATGAAGTAGGGTGGAAATCAATGTTATATGTTAATTAATATACAATTATAAGTACTCCAATATTAAACGACTTGCAAATTATAATCATGCAGGTTAAACAAACAAATCTGTCCATTATTTAATAAGATAAAATTGTGTGACGTTTTTCTTATGTAATAGATATTTAATATTATTAATTAAAAATATATAAAAGCTTTAACTAATATTTCGATGACTGATATATGCCATAAGAACGCCATATTACAAAAGAAAATTAAAGGTACTCAGTGCTGTCTTTGTTTTGGAATACTATTTTATGTTTGCTGTATGTAAAACACTTGCTTGTATAATTTATAATATGGGCTTATTGTATTTATTATAATCTCGTAAAAGTACTTGTACACATATACGTTTAGTTAAGTATTATTATTTAAATGTATTATTAACGTATGAGTAGATTGAGGTAGACAACTTTAAATTTTTGGCATACAACCTTGTAATTTATATCAATTTAGACCAGTTTCATGTAATTAATGCGCTTGCATATTATTTATTGATGTTATTTTTGTATTGATATAAAAGTCTTAACTATTCAAGTGAGCAGTTTTATTTCGTAGCTTTATTTAGTGTATTTATATTTATATTTCCTAACAATCGTGTCTATTTCTGTTAGTAATTTTCTTTCAATATAAATAAAAAGAAAACTACTAGAAGGCTGAATTCTTGCGTTCCACGGAGAATTTAGAGGATAGAAAATTTACTTAAGCATGATTCATATGAGACATAAGACATAAGACTCAACATCTACCATGGTATAAAACCTTGAAAAATATTAGATACTATATTAACCCTAAAAACATACACATCAAAATAGATGTATGGTGACAGTTTCTATGAAATTCTACCCAAAGGGGAATGAATATGATTTAAAATGAATTAATTTAAGATTCAAAGGAATTTCAATATCATTTTAATTTATTGAACTGAAATTTACATAAATATATTTGTTGAATAGATAAACTACATAACTATGAATGAGGCCTTAAAAATTGTTCAATGTAATAAGCATTTTTCTTGTCCTGTTTTGATGTGAGTAGAAACTCTACGTGGGAAAGACGGATTGTGTAAATTCCGGTCTAATTCTTGATTCGATGTGGATGATTGAGTGTGGATGTATGGAGTCCAACTATGGGGGAGCGCTTGTATCTCTAACATAACCATTATCCAGAGATTACAAAATTGTATTCTACGCACCATAACGAACGCCCCATGGTGTGTAACCAACTCAGAA
>DWNA01002643.1:0-11319 GCA_018249835.1 Heliconius besckei
TTATCTTTTTGCTATTATCTTAAACTATAATTATTTTTTAAGTTTTTTGAACTCTCAAACTCAAAAATAAATCATAGTTATAGTTTGACCTAATTTTTTACAAATAAATTACAGGTTCTAAAAGAGTCAATTGTTGTTATTTTCGGTATTGAAATTATCAATTAAATTTTAACGAATATTTTATCTTATAGCAAAATAAAAATGAAAATAAAGCAATTCTCAAAAAAAAAAAAACTTAAGTATAAATATTTATTTATTTTTGCTCGTAGGTAAATAAATAGAACACTCCAATAAAAATAACCAATTATTTATTTATACAATATAAAAAATATATTTCTTAATAAAACGATTATACAAATGTGTACCCTAAATAATTTGGCGAGGTCCTTCATACGTCTAGCTTAAATCTACATTATGTACAACACAGCCTTATAGGATCTTTGTAATTATACTAAAATGTTGCGACGACTTAAATTATTAACTAGAAAATATAAGTACTAGATAAGTACAAAATTAGACTAATTTGATTAAAATATATGAATTATTATTTAAAATTAAAGAACACGTTTTTTATTTTCTAAATCTTATACTTACATATTGTTTATTTAATACTAAAAATGCAACTCTATGTAGAGTGTATAGGAATATCGTTTTATTTATACAATTATTGAATAAACTTAGTTGATATTGAGTAAAAAAATTGCACTCTAACCACCAGGAGATCTGTGGAGAAATATTTTAACTAAAACATGCAAGACCGAGTTCAATTCTGAATTTCTGTTGAGGTCTCCCAATGTCACGCACGGCCACATCGGTGAGTGGTAGACGATTTGGCTTGTCTGTTTCGTATTCTACTATTGTCTTTGCCCAGTCTAATTTTTTATGCTGGAAAATGATTAAAAGTTTAAATGTTATGTTATGTAAAAGAAGAGAAAGAAAAAAAATAGTACTAATGTTATGTAAGTGAAAATATTTAATGTATTTAAAATTGATTGAACATATAGAGAATTTATTCATATTAAAGTTATAAGAAACGTCGTTTCTTTAATAACGCTATTTTCAGCAATCATCAGTTTCATCTGTATCCCGCATGTTGCAGGGTAAGCATGGAGAGAGACACTCCACTCTCACTTTCCGCCGAACTCTTTGGGCATTGCGTGTTAAGTGGTGAAACTCAACGCCGCGCTTTTGCCTTAACACCTGAGAATATTTTAGAGAGAATATTTCATTTCCTCCAGTGGGAATCGAACCCACAACCAATTTTCCAATTCAATCGTGAAAATAAAAACAATACATGAAATAAATATAATATAATAAATACACAGATATAAAAATCACTTTTACCTGACACTCATCAAGCAGAGCCTTGTATCTAAGCCTGTTGTTAGCTTTGGGAAGTATTTCAGCATCATTGAAAGCCAACAATTTGAGTCCATGTTTGTAGTTCCTCGTGGCAGGGTCGTAATACCCTACCGTGTTGGTACAGTGGAGTGTCACATTTTGTACCGCTTTTATGGATAAAAGTTGTAAATATGTGATCTGGCTGTGATCAGCTTTGTATGAAATCTGGAATGTTAATTGAATCTGTGAATTGGATTCCGCCACTCATAATACTACGTTTCGTTAATTGACAGAAGTGTTAGTTAGGATCTTTTTTTATGAAGGTATTGAGATACAGCGTGTAGCTCAAATAATATAATAATAATCATAATATTTTCTTAAAATGAATGCAAAGCATGAGTGGCAGTGGACAGCCAGTTTTGAGGAAGAACTTGAGGAGTTCTCTTTTTCTAAAGAGCCTAGAGCCTTTTTTATGTAATAAGCTTGATAATAATTTGTTATCTTATTAGTTTCCGTTAAGGAAACTATAAATACTTTTATAAATATAAAAAAGTATTTATAGAGTTTCCAAAACCGACACTTGAGGAAAACAGTTCTACATAAACTCTCAATATATTTGATAAAATATGATTGACGTGACCTACATTTTCTCCTAAAAGTGGAAGTGGCCGACCTTGTCAGTTACGACGCGACGACGACGGTGTGAACAACCCAATACAATGACAATGTTCAGTGTTAATGTAAATAACATAATTTTAAGAAGTAATATGCATAAATAAACAAATATTTAAGTGCTGGGAAAACAGATTTTTTCAAAAAAGGGAATAATTATACTTTAATTTTCGCTCCTATACACGTGACCATTCAATGAGCCTCACTCAACACGCAATATCTTGAAAACTGGGCAAGTGGGGGAATTACCGTAAATCCATTGTCCATCTCGCTGAGCCAACCCTCACTCTTATCAGAACGTGTCAGATCTTCAGACATCATGGGCTTAGGGAATAGACAGCTTGCCCCAGTTGACATTTCACAGTGGACAAGTATTGCGTCGTTCGTGTCACCTCCATTAGGGTCTATCCAGTACTGACCTACAAATGGATAAATAGCATTAAAAATAATACACTATAATTTAATTACGTGTAAAAAGGAAAATAGTAATGTACTGATTAATGATTTTTCTAATTATGTTGATTTTAAGGTGTTGAAATGCAATAAGGTAAGTTGTCAATAATAAAATGGAATGCTAACTTAACTTCAAGAGTCAAGTTTAAATAATCTTATTTAACAATTAAAGCGCTGGTAAAAAATATAATTTATAAACTATGAAATTATATTTTTTATATAGGTTTCTAAACTCATTTTTACTTTTAAGTTAAGTATGTCACGAATATAGTAATTCCTCATATAATTTCACTTACCACTTTCAAATTCTGGATGATGGTATTTGATATCACCGCAAGTTTTTGCCGGAGCCTCTTTAGTACCGTCGGGTCGTAAAAATTTATCTAAAGACACTTTTAGTCGTTCGTAAGCTTTCATTACAATTTTTTTTCGTTCTTCAGGCGACATGTCTTCTTTAAAGAAACGTGGAGGCATTATGTTCGGATCATCACCTAAGGGATCCGGGCCTTTGACAGAACCTACACAAATAAGAAAATAATGAGTCAATAATATATTAATATTAAAATAAAGTAAAAAAAAGTAAATTATTTTATTCTAATTATTTTCATCTTCTGGTTCTTGCAAAATATGAACACTAGATCCATTAAAAGATAAGGTGTACAACAATTCAAGTATAATTTTAACCATGATTTAAAATAAAGAATAAGAAATTAATCGATAATAGTAACCTTGTTGAAGCATTGCCGCTATAGCAGCAGCATCGTATGCTAAGCCTTCGCCTGGTGGACCAGGAGGTCCAGGTGGTCCTGTTGATCCGGGCGTACCATGTCTACCAGGCTCGCCTGGTGGACCACGACCACCAGGCGGTCCTAATGGACCTTGTAAGCCAGGAGTTCCATCGCGGCCAGGTGAACCTAAAATATAAAATATTATTTGTAAAATAATATAAAATACTTATAAACAATAACGTGGCACAGTAGGTTAGCTTTTTTTTTTATTTTATTTTATTACTACCATTTAACAATGCATACAAAAACTTAAATGTGTCCTGCAAAACTCTATTAATCTAATAACAACAGTATTACTTATTAATAGAGTTTTTATAAATATAAAGGTGAAGGCCGTAGTTATTTTAAATCATCGATAAAATAATTTAGGATTATCATAATATATTACGTTATATTTAGTACCTCTTGAACCTGCATCACCATCCTTTCCAGGTGGTCCCATAGGTCCTGATAAACCTCTTTCGCCAGCTCTACCTGGAGCTCCCACCAAACCAGGCATTCCAGGTAGCCCAGCATGGCCCTTTGCCCCATCGGCTCCAACATCTCCTCTTTCTCCCTTAGCACCGTCTAAGCCCGGTGGTCCTTGTTTACCAGAAGGACCTTGAGGTCCATCAACTCCTGGGGGACCCGATTCACCTCTAGGTCCTCGTTCACCTGTCGGGCCTGGTGGGCCTGATAGGCCAGAGGGACCCTAGTAATATATTTACATCTTAGATAAAGATTCTGCTAAATAATTACTTATTATACTTGCTTTAATTTATAAGAATATTTAAACGACAAAAATGTATATAATTTATCATTTAAATTTCATACATTATCATTTTTACTATATTAAATAATTCAACATTATAATTTTTAATTTTATATTGAAAAGAGCAGCTGTTGAGGTTTTTTCTGGCTCTTCTCTTGAAAAATGCCCTCAGAGAAGGTTATTGAACATTATGTCTAACCAATCAAAAGTGCCTGTAAAAGTTTATTTGAATAAAGTATTTTTATTTTCATATATTTAAATTATTCTATGTACTTGTAATCCTGGAGGTCCAGGAGGCCCAGATTGTCCTGGCTGTCCCACAGGTCCTTTGTCACCTGGTCTGCCTGGAATACCTGGTTGCCCAAGTTTACCCGGTCGACCTTCTGGACCAGGTTCACCCATTGGTCCTGGAAGCCCTTGAAGACCAGGAGTTCCAATAGGCCCTGGAGTACCATCTGCTCCTGGCTTGCCAGGAACACCACTCTCACCCTAAGTAAAAAAATAATATATAACGCAAACAATATAAATATACATTGTAGATATTTAATTACTTAATTTGTGCATAATTTGTCGAAATATTAAAATACAATATAATTAATTATTTTTTTATAGTATTACCTGCGAACCTCTTAACCCTTGCGCTCCAGGTGCTCCTACTAGTCCTGGTAAACCACTTGGCCCTCTTTCTCCAGCTGGACCAGGGGTACCAGGTGGACCTTGTGGTCCAATATCTCCTTCATTTCCTCTTTCACCTTTTGCACCCTCTGATCCTTGTGGTCCGGTCATGCCCTGTGTACCAGGAAGGCCTGGTCTTCCAGAATCCCCGGTTGCTCCCTTAGCGCCAGTTATACCAGGTTGACCAGCCTGTCCAGGACTACCTTGAGGGCCCTTTAAAATAATAGTTAATTGAATAAATTATTAAACAGAGATCTTAATAAACGTTGACATAACAAAAACATTTGTTGTGATAATTTTTACTCACTTGCGGTCCGATATCCCCAGGTCTACCTTGTAACCCAGCATGACCAATGTCTCCTTTGGATCCTTGTTCCCCTCGCGCACCTTTAGCTCCCAATTGTCCTGGAAGTCCGCGCTGACCGGGTTCTCCAGGAATTCCTGTACCGCAAAAAAATATTATAAAACTTATCTTTTTTTACAATAATATATATAATAATTTAATAATTTTTTTACAATAATATATTTTTTTACAATAATAATTTATATATTGTTTTGTTAATATTTGGGTAGGCAAGTCTATTAATGACGTTGACAAATCAAAATTTCACAATACGCTTTCTTTTGAATGTCATACAATTCTTTTATAATAGTTTCATCGATCAACAATATAGGAAGGTTTTTACCAGATAAAATGCTATTGTAGCATTTTTATCTGTACTTTTAAGGTACTAGTCTAGACTTTACGGACGAACATAACTACTTTTACGGTATAACTTATAAAACATTAGTGTTTTATATATTTACGGTTATATATAATAATAGTTAGGTCATTCACCGGGACTCCCAGTTGCTCCTTGTTGACCTTTGGCTCCAGCATATCCTCGGTCACCTTTCAGACCAGGCATGCCTGTTAACCCTGCTGGGCCAGGTAAGCCAGGAGTCCCTTGTATTCCAGGTTGACCACGCTCTCCAGTGGAACCAGGTGCACCTGCTTCACCAGGAACACCAGGTGTACCAGGTTCACCACGTTCAGCCGGTTCACCCGGTGGACCAGTTGGTCCAATAGGCCCTTGGGGCCCTTGTTCGCCTTGGCGACCTATAAGGAAGGAAAATGGAAGCATTAATGATATTTTTTTAGGATACTATGTTTATCACTGTCGTTACAAGAATAAAATTCTTATCTAAAATTAAGATTGGGTATAATACAAAATCTTAATCCTAAATAAATAATTTTCAAATTACCTAGAGGACCTTCGGGCCCCTGAGGACCAGTGGACCCTCGTTCTCCTTTTTCACCAGTGAGACCCATCAAACCACGTGGACCAGGTAAACCCATAGCACCAATTGGTCCTGGATGGCCTTTAGTTCCTCTCGCACCCTCTGGACCCTGTAATTAATAATTGATATATCAACTGATATTAAAAATATTACTAGTATTATTTGAATAAAACAAACTTTAATTGTAAAGTAGCTATTGAGCTATTACATAAGAACTCAATGCAATTAATTGAGGCTGTCGTGGCGCAGGGGCACAAACGTGTGATTGTAATGCGATAGAATAGGGATCGAACCCACTATGCTCGATCCCTATTCCATTATTATATTTTTATTTCTTCGCCCTGGCATCAAGGAAAAGCATTGAGTTTCACCACTCAATAAACGCAATGTCTTGAAAAATTAGGTGGAAAGTAGGTAACAGAATGACTTAACACTAGTGGTTGCATCTTCTGCTATACGCGGGATACCGTGTGAAGCTGATAAAAAAAAGAATGCGTTAAGAATAAAATAGTAATTACCGGCGGTCCATCCAGGCCCTGAGCACCCGCTTCACCTTTTTCTCCCGGTGTACCCGTTTGTCCCGGAATACCTCTCTCACCAGGAAAGCCTCGTTCACCGCGTGGTCCCACAGGCCCAGGTGGCCCAGAAGGACCAGATACGCCAGGCTCTCCATCCTTTCCTTGTGATCCAGGTAAACCAGCAGCTCCGGGCATACCCTATATAATAATATTATATATATTCTTTATTGCACATGTAAGAAAAAAGTAAAAAAACAGTTAAAAAGATATGTTTACAATGGCGGGCTTATTTCTGAAAGAAATCTCTTCCAGCCAACCTATGGAAGTGGATGAGTGCCAAACAGCGGAATAACAACACAGTGCAATCAAAAAAAAATTATTAAAATATCAGAAAAATATTAAAGAAAAATAATAAAGTATCCAAAAAATATCACACAGTCTCATAAAATGCGACCTATAGACTCTCCAGTGATAAATCACTCGATTTATACTTACAGGGAACCCAACTGGACCGGTAGGACCAGTGGGGCCTCTGTCACCAGTAGGACCGACGACTCCTTGTTGGCCTTGAATACCAGGGTTACCATCTCGGCCTGCGTCTCCTTTAGGTCCTGATGGTCCTGGCTGACCAATATCACCATCTTTACCCGGTTCACCCTAAAAAGATAACAGAAGAGCTTATATTTATTATCTTACCACGTGTAATTATATCTTAAGCTAAAATAATTACATATATGTGGAGGACGGTGTGGCTAAGGTTTTCCATTCTGATGTATACAATATAAAGCATGAAGCAAAAATGTTAAAAGTACTAAACTAATCAAATGCATGAAAAATGAATATTTACCTGTAAGCCTCTTTCTCCAGGGCTACCTATTAATCCAGGTGGTCCTTGTAGTCCTTGTGACCCTTGTTCTCCAGGTCTGCCGTCTGCCCCAGGGATTCCTCTTTCCCCAGGTAATCCAGATTTACCAGTTATACCTGGTCTTCCCATTAAACCTCTCTGTCCTGGAATTCCCTGGGGACCTGGTCTGCCAGCATCCCCAGTACTCCCTTTTGACCCTGGTAGGCCAACACTACCTCTTTCACCAGATTGACCCTTTGCACCCATAGGACCATCTAAGCCGGGTGATCCTCGTAATCCTTGTAAGCCTCTATCTCCTTGTGGACCCACATTGCCTGCCGGTCCCCGTAAGCCACGTTTTCCTCTTTTACCCTCTGGTCCTATAGTTCCTGGTAAACCTCGTGGTCCTGGCGTACCTGGTTCACCTCTTATACCTGTTTCGCCTTTTAAACCTCTCTCTCCTGGTTGT
Source organism: Heliconius besckei (assembly GCA_018249835.1). Taxonomy (NCBI): domain Eukaryota; kingdom Metazoa; phylum Arthropoda; class Insecta; order Lepidoptera; family Nymphalidae; genus Heliconius; species Heliconius besckei. The sequence goes on from DWNA01002643.1 coordinate 7,793, forward strand.
CCCTAAAAATATAATTATTTGTTATTAAAATTTAAAAAATATGTATTTTACTCTTGTTTTTGATTTATAAAATAAAGGTAAGTAGTAAATACTAAAGAATCTCTCTACTACACACAGAACGAAACATAATTGGAATCCAAATATAATATAATGGTAATAACCCTAATTGGGGTATATGTGCTGCGAAATTATAGTTTTTGTTTCAAGACCTCTTTCGCATAAATCCGTAAAAGACCTCCGTCTCTAAATAAATATATTTATAGATATATATGTATAATACATGTGTATGTTATTTACATATATGGAGCACAAGTGATAGATAAACTTACGGGCATGCCTTTAGTCCCCGGTATGCCAGGATCACCAGAAAGACCAGGGGTTCCTCTCGGTCCAGGGAAACCTTGTGGACCAGCAGCTCCTGCCTGACCTTGTACTCCTTTTTCACCGGGTATACCATCACGTCCAGCTAAGCCTGCAAGACCTATTTCACCTGGCTGCCCAGGTCTTCCAGGCTCACCGCGTGTACCTTGCATACCTTGACTACCTTTAGGACCGACAGCACCTTGTTCACCTTTTAATCCAGGTGAACCAGGAAAGCCCGGTGAGCCCGGTTTGCCAACGTTACCCTATAAAGATTACGATAAATAGAGATTACGATCATTTTATGAATAATAACTGCGAATAATGTGTCAGCAATTTATGGAAAAAGGAAGTGTTGTGTGTAAAAAAAGAATACCCACCATGAGGCCTGATGGCCCAGGCGCGCCATCTACTCCTCGCATACCGGGGGGACCTGCTGGCCCTTCGCGACCTCTTTCTCCTCGTGCTCCAAGGGGACCCTAAAAAAGTAATAACTTAATTTAAATGTGTTTTATCATTATTATTAAATGTTTCAATTTCATAAAATAGCTTAATATAATGCAAATAATCATGAAACATATTATCTGTTTTAATATAATGATCAGTTCCCAAGTAATATAAGAAAATATTGACTGTACAAATTTTAAAATACTCACAATAGGCCCCGGATGTCCCATTAACCCTGGTAAACCTGTAGGTCCTTTTTCTCCTGGGAGACCCTGTTCACCTTTTGCGCCATCTTTACCGTCAAATCCTCGATGGCCTTTTAATCCTTGGATGCCTGTCACACCAGGAAGTCCTCGGGGGCCTGGTTGGCCAGCTGCACCCGCGGGGCCTGGTTCTCCATCTTCACCTGGTGTACCCTAAAAAAAGAATATAATTGTAACTCAAGCCGCGTTAAGGTGAAGCTTCTTAATTTTTTGAATGAGTAAAGTACATATACGAGTATGTAGATAAAAAACAAAATAATATTTACATCTTTGCCTGGTAATCCTTGAGGCCCCCTTTCACCCAGGAGTCCTTGTGGTCCAGGAAGCCCTGGTTCACCAGGTTCACCTCGAGGTCCTTGGAAACCTTGAGGTCCTGGGGGACCTTGTGGACCTATTAATAGTAAAAAAATGTTTAAACAAAATCTCGGGATTAGATTGTATAATACACTTATTAAATCAATTTTGCTTATTATAATTGATTTTAAATAAATTGTTCATAAATCTTTATATTATTTTAGTTATACTGTATGTTTATGAGTAGTAAAATACCTGGAATTCCTCTAACTCCTGGAGTGCCTACAGAAGCTTGCATATAATGGTAAGGATCGAACACAGGCCCCTTATCACCACCAGCTGCAGCAGCTAATTGAGCCAAGTATGCATTTACCTATAACAATGTTATAACTAAGCATAAGAAATATATTTTGAATTAATTACAAACGAAAAAACTTATTTTTACTAAACTCTATTAAATTTTCTATCAATTTCGCGGTAAATCCATGTTTTCTTTAGAGTTATCTCAAATTAAATCGGTGAAAGCATTCGATCTTATCAGATTACATTGTAAGAAGTATTTTATTAAGACCGTAAAAAGCTTTAACTAATTGAAAATATAATTAAAACGTCTGAAACCGTGGCTCAGAACTGTATTTACGTAACTATAGCGCATAGATAATACGGCTGGTGTTCATGTGTACCCAGTACCTCCAGAATATCTCAAATCTCAAATATTGTAACGTCACGTATTACGTGAATTATTCAGTAAAATTTATATAAAAATATAAAATTATCACGAAGTATCCCGTATTTTGCACAATAGGCAGAGGTAACCTAGTGTTAAGATAAAACTAGTACTATGTTTCTAAAACAGTACTAGTTTTGTTTTAACTATCATAAGAATGTTATTATATTTTTTAGCTATTGAAAAACAGTTCCAACTATATTACACAAATAATCGAAGACAAGAACTCTTAACTTACATCAGGCATAGGTCCAACAGGTCCGGGGATACCTGGAGCGCCAGGCACACCGTTCACCCCCGGGAACCCCGGCGGCCCGGGCGGGCCGTCCACGCCGGGCTCTCCCGAGATACCCCGTATAGGTATTGAAGGTTGCGCTGCGATTGCAGGTGATGGAGGGGGGCGACTAGTGGTAGGCGCTGGTGCAAAATATAAAAAAAAATATATTTAAAAAGCTTTCGAGACCTTTATGGCATTGTGGCACAAGCATCTGATTGTAAAGGCGACGGTAGTGGGTCCGATTCCCACTCAAAGGGAATGAATGAATAATTTTTAAATATTTGTATTTCTTCATTGTGGTAATGATGCAAAACGTGGCGTTAATTTCCGACACTCAATACATAATGCCTGCAGAATTCACAGAACGGAGTATCTCAACACTAGATTTCCAGTTTCCCTCTGCCTCCCCTGCTATGTGCGGGATAGAGCGTGAACAAAAACGATAATATTTTAATAATCTTACAGGAAAGACACGAAGGCAGCACAGAACAGTTGACGCGCTTGTTGGAACACTGACATATCGTACAATTGTCTCTCTTCCATGTCTCGCCGTCGGCAAATGTTTTTCCCATGTCCGCGCATCGGCTTGAAGAAGCTTTAACAAATAAATATTGAGAGAGTCACTGGAAACACGATGTTTATGGCTTTAAACTTCTTAAATTTATTCTTAAATTTAAATTATTATTTTCCTGCTTTTATAGACGGTATAAAAAGTTGAATTCCACCACTCGATATGCAATGTATCGTAAATTGGGCGAGTAGTGCTTAAATGAATATCTCAATTAACATTATCGGCGCTAACCGAGAACAAATTAGGGAAAATTAATTTATGAAGCAAGGAGTGAAATCCTGCTTAATAATATTATATAAGTATTTAAATATATATATATTTTTAACATTTTAAAGTGTTATTTCACATTCAGAAAAGAAAAACTATCATATAAAAATGTTTATATTATTCTTCTCACCTCTACTTACGACCGGCACCGAAGGTCTTCGGAAAGCGGGAGTTGCTAAAAATATAGAAGTTTATTAATTAGATAAATTACAGCACAAATTGTATATATAGTACATGCAGACGGTACCAAAGACGTCAATTAATTGATCATAATTTTAATGCCAGTTAATTTACAATTCAGATTTCTACATGTGGTTTATT
>DWNA01002644.1:0-11314 GCA_018249835.1 Heliconius besckei
GTTGCCTGGAAGAGATCACTTTTAGTGATAAGGCCGCCTTTGTGCATTTTATGTCCTAGAATATTCATTGTAATTCTTTTCGTAATGTGCAATAAAGACTTTTATTATTATTATTATTATTATAATAATACATTTGATTGCACAATGAAATACAATTAGAAAGTGAAGAGCTTTGCAAACAAAAGCAAGAAACTGAAAAAAAATGTGTGTAACAACAACAACGATTGATAAAAGAAGCCAAAAAATAAAAATAAACTATGTATACTTATTTATCTATCACAATATACATAACTGTTTTAAGATGTTGAATAATGTGGTGTAATAATCACTTCTACTTTGTAAACATAAAAAATATATGAAAGAATTCAGTAATAAATATATGGTTTTTTTAGCTTCATGCTCTATCCTATACATAGTCTCTGGCAGAGGAACTTGAGAACCTGGTGTTGCAATTGTTGTTGTATAAAGACAAAATCTTACATTGGCATAACAGCTACAATTTGGGCTATCAATGTGTGGATCTTTGACCATTTTGATACCATATCTTGTTTTGGACTGTCTTCCCAGTTTTCACCATCCTCTGAAATATAATCTCATGTTAAAAATTATAAGCTAAAATATTTCATGAAAGTATTAGTTGCACAATATTGTAAATATGAATGATTCATTTTAATAACAACATATGAATATTTATGTGCTTAGGGTGTGATTTTATTTTTTTATACCATGATTAGGGATATACCCTAGGAGTATGTGGAAAAGTAAGCAGAGGAAACCTAATGTAAGGACAACTTTTTCCCTGCTTTCCACCCAAATTTTTGAGACATTGCATGTTGAGTGGCAGAACTCAATATTCAGGTGTTCTGTTACATGAATGTTGAAATTTAAATTAATTTATTCCCCTGAGTGAGAACCAAACCCACAATTCTTGCATTTGCATTCACTTCAGATTCAATACAGCCTTAACTATATATATAAATAACATTTGATAAAGCTATAACATACCTTTGAACAATTTCACTAAAGAAGACATTATCCTTGGACAGTGGTATGTATGGGCTGTAACTAAACTCAAAATAAATCTACTATAAATATCTACTAATTCTTCATCTCTACTTGCCCACTCTATAGAACACAAAGCATTTACAAATGGCTTTAATTCTCTGCCTAGCAGCACCACACAAGTCAAACAATCTTCTAATAAAATTCTAAAGTTATCATCATTTAGCTGGTAATCCTTCAAAACTGCTAGCAATTCATTATATGATGCAGAATTACCATCTTTTACATAAGTTAGCAAAATCTGCTCGATTTGTTTTCTTTTAAAGTTTATTTTCATTCGAGTAATAGCCGCTTGGCGATCAAGAGTTTTACGCATCAAAGATGCCACACTTTTATGAGCACTGACAGCCATTATTTCTGTTCTAGGGATATACTCTTCTTAATATCTGATGTCAGAGTTTTAAGAAACTCCACTATTTCAGGCTGCCGAAGCAACTCTGCTTTTTTGTGATTCAATACTTCTCTCAAAACGTTGCTGTTGTCGTCAGTGATTGTTGAGTGAGGATTTTGCTCGAAACTGGTGCTTGGCTTACTGTAGCCAATGTTAGATTCTGATAATTCTATACTTCTTTTATCTTTTAAATATGATTGTAACTTTTCCAATACTACTTTATTGTCACCTTCTTTCTTTTCGGCACTATAACCTTCTTTAGACATTGCACAACTAATATCTTACATCATTAAGTCTTGTACGTTTTACTTTAATGAAAACTTATATTCTATATTACTTATTTTTGACTTAGGTAATAGTCAATATTATATAAATCGTATATATTTTATAGTTAAAAACAGAACACGTGCACTAATATGCGCGCAACTTATTAACACGACGTGATAATAGTTGTCATATGTTTTTGACATTAACGCATTAGTTCCTCACTTTAATTAAGCCTTTATGGCATGCTATGCACTTTTGTTACATAGACTATAATAAAGAACCTCTTGGACTAAACAATAACGATAGTATAATACGGTACGGTCTCTATATTACTCGGTACTAAAAATATTTCAAATTTATGTGAATTTCCTCTCTTATTATGCTTTCATCAAATTATATATTAAAATGTACATTTCAAAATGTCAATGAAAATAGTAAAAGGACAAATACTTTTCTATATAGATGTCCCTTTTTATCACAAGTAATTAAATTCTTATTTTATAAATGTTTTCACAAGAGTTTAAACCTTTTGACACAACAACGTAATTTTTATTAAAAAAAAATATATATCTTGCGTATAGTTTTTTTTAAAGGTAACACTTTTATTTAGTTCCGTATCTGTGCCCTTTTTCACTAAATCTCATTTTATTTTTCTCAATGAGTTTGGGAGGGGTAAATGCGTGTGTACGTCTTATTCCGGATATAAAGTTATTTTACTATTATCGTTCAATATTAAGTGTTCCATTCAAAATGAGTGTATCGTAAATATTACATATAGTGATTCCGTATGCTTGTTTGGTATTAGCTTCTTATGTGATTGTCGATAATCATGCAAAATGGCCAACGAACTGTGGTCATGTACCTGTTGTACCGAGGTTCTGACTTGCTGGTTGCGTCTCAAGCTCTCTCCAGAGGAAATAGAGCAGAGGTACAGGAGCAAAGAAATAGACAAAATACTTGAAAAAGATAAACAAACGCTACGGCGACAAGTTAAGCTATTGCTACTCGGTGCGGGTGAAAGCGGAAAATCAACATTCCTGAAACAGATGAGGATAATACACAAAGTGAAGTTCGAGCCGGAACTAGTGCGCGAGTATCAGCATGTGATATACCAGAACATTGTGAAGGGCATACAAGTGTTAGTGGACGCGAGGGATAAGCTCGCAATTCCTTGGGAAAACCCGAGGAATCTCGACATCGGCCAGCAGGCAATGCACTTCAACAGTACGGCTTCACTAGATAGCCGATTGTTCATGCATTATGCACCACATATCCATTCCTTGTGGTTAGACAGAGCCATAAAGAAGGCCTATGACAGGCGGAGAGAATTTCAATTGGTGAGTATTGTTTAGCTTTGTTTACAAGTAAGGTCTTGTTATAACACAATGATAAATTGTTACTTCATATTGACTCATGCAGTGAATATTATAATATGTTTGAATGAGTGAAAGAACCATTGTTTATCATGTAAACACACCTAGTAAAGTTATAGTTTTCTTTGTGTTTTCTGTAGTTATCCAGTAATTAAGGTAATATTCTTATGATAAATATTTATTATTGTTGTGATTATGAACCTTAATAGTTTTGATAATGAATTGAGTAAATTATTTTATAATTATTTACTGTCTTGATTATATAATCAATAAATATAATTTTATTATAAAATAAAGCAGTGTATATGCGAGAAAGAATATTTTATACATAATCATACTAATGAATATGGTATGGTGATGTGTAGAAAGTCTTAATCTATACTTCCTATTAAGATAAATATTTTTATATAACAGGCTTAAGTTTTAATTGTATATTGTTAGTTAAAACAAAAAAATGAAATTATTTTCCATGAAATTTGAACTTAAGTTAAAACCTATAATGACTATAAGAATGTACATAAATTATATATTTGATATGTTTAATAGATTTGATAATGAAACTATTACGGGATTTTAGCCTAATGTTAAGACACTTGATTCCCATTAATTCACTCCTGTTCCTCACTTTCATTCAATTCAGGAGGTATTGTGTGTTGCATGAAAAACTTAACACTGATACTATACCTTTTTATTAGAGTGAGAAAAAGAAAATATTAAATATTTAACACTGAAATATTTTACCAAAATTTGTGGCAATTACTCTCCTATATTTAAGTTTCATAAATATTATGTCATAATAACTGCTTGACCTTTGCTTGCTTCAAAGATTGCATCTCATATATATGAAATAACAAATTTTTTTAAAGCAGCTTTTATTAATAGACCTGGCTTTACAGAATGATTGCCGTAAAAATAATGGCTACCATAAATCGCTAAAACTTTTCTTTTTTAATATCACACTAGATATATGTTTATAGCGTCATCTCATATAAATGAAGTAATTGTAATTGCGTTTCTTATCTAGTTTGTTTAGTCACTTGTTGCGTCATGCGTCACGGTTGCAAAGCTTCGAACACATGATGGGATCCATACCTGACGTATAAAGAATATCTTTCGTTAAGTAATGTCATTTAGATATTTTTTTTACTTTCTTAGTTTTCCACAATTTCCGAATATCGCAAGATAGACACAGATCTAGTGTTTAAGTGACGTAACTCAACGCCGCCACCGAACCGTAAAAATGAAATTAATTTAAATACAATCCTTGTCCCGAGTAGAGATTGAACCCATAACTGTAGAATGTGAAGATAATTATGTCTAAGATTTTAAAAAGTAAAATTTGATTAATCAAATTAATAATTATGTCACTTCCAGTGCTTATCCAATTAAAATGAAAGCAGCCCTCTAATCTGATCACATTGGTTATTCCCTTGCAAACCCTTTAATTAAAATTACTTCTCGATGTCAATAAGGTCAATAATACGTACTTTTTTCATATTAAAGATCTAATTATCTCTCAGATTGTTCTCAATTGATGGCTTAAAATTGTGTGGAGTGGTTAAGAGCTTTTTTTTTTATCTTTTTCCATCTTCTACGTTTAACTTCTTTCGTGTTTTCTCCATACAACGCGCCAACAGCGAAGTGATAAGTGCTTAACTGGCACTGGCAAATAACTAGAAACGCCATAATCAAAAAACATGATACTCCTTTTGGACTTCGCCGCAGTCGGTTAAAAAGAGAACAGAACACAGAATGTTTTGGATTCTATGTAATATACCTGCATTTTAATATTTATAACATCTATTTTCAGAATACTGCTACAGAATAATAATATATATGTATATAATTATATAAGTATATATATAGGCGTAATTGTACGCCTGCTTGTGTTTTTTTTAAACAAGTACTAACTATCGATTCTAGGGTAGCGCGGTTATAATCTTACCGGTTTCTAAGAAAATCATTAAGGAAAGATTTATGTTAGATTTTAGTTCTAAGTAGCGGCTCATCCGTATATGCTTCACATTCCTATCATTAATTATGTATTGCAAAATATAAAGATATTTCAAGGATAGTTATTTATTTATGCCGCTTCTGTGCTTTTGTTTATTTTTAAAATAAATAGACCGTTATTGGCATTTATGATGCGAAATTTGCTCGCCAGTTTCATTTTAGTTTTATTTTCAGCTTTACCCGGTATCCCGAATGTAGTAGGATAGGCAAAGGGAGTCGAATGTTAAGACACTCCGTTGTACATTTTTCATTAAATTCTGGCGGCATTGCGTGACGCGCTTTGTCTCGACACCACAGCGAAGAAATGTAAATTTTGAACCGACAACCCGTCGCGTTTTTAGTTCTTTGCTCTTATAATTATTAATTCCCGTTTTAATATACAGACAATTAAGAAAGCTTATTTGGCTGTTTTTTGTTATAACTGTTGCAACATTATGGCATTAAAACTAATACTATGTAGGTATTAGATAGTACATATTTGGTTGACTTTTAGTATAGTCTATGTTAGATAGGTATCTAGTATAATAAATAAACTTTGCCCATTTTTTATAGTAACAATAACTACTTACTTTTCCCTCTTACCTTTTTATGGGCCTTTTATTATTGTTATTTAAAGAATTATTTCACAAGTTTTCAAATACATATATTTTTTATTAAAAATTTCGTGTCCAACAAATAGCACACGTGAATGATTATGAGTTCATAATCTGTTCCTGCTATAGGGTTGTTATATTTATCTATTTTTTTAATAAATTTTCTTCAATATAATAATTCGAATAAAATTATCTAATATACTTATTATATTGTTAAGATTATTTTATATATTAATTTGGTTGTAGCGCACCAGTCAGTACCTACTGCGTTGAGCTGTTAACGCGCTTCGATTGCCACTCTGTGGAATGTATTATTCGCTTGCTCTAGTATCAAGAGCAAACTCGGCGTTGAGTTCCGCCACTCAACACGCAATGTCTCGAAAATTTGCCAGCGCGTAGGGAACGGAGTGTATTTACACTATATTTCCTCTTCCTACCAAGCTTTATACAGTTACAATGTGAAGTAAATACAAGCTGTTCTACTTATATTTATTGCTAAGTTAGTTTTAGAGTGTTGTTCGACCTTGCACAGGTCCTGGCAACCCTACACCATATCCGCACTGCGCCATGCAGTTGAATTTGCATAAAAGTTAAATTGCTTTTTTATCGGAAACATTGTCGTCCGTCCTGGTAACTTATTTATATCCGTATACATAAATGGTATCTTCGGATTTGAAGCAGGTACCAACAGTATTATAGGCCTATGCTATATGTTCATAAAAAAGATACTAGGTACTTTATTGTATAATTATATAGCTCATTTATCTTAAAACAGGTAATATATAAAAAGATTTATAATAGTAATAGATATATAAAACCGTCGTAATCTATAAAATATTAAATAAAATACAGATAACAAAAATCAATCGATATTTATTTTACGACTGATATCGATTAATGACTAATTAATGTCTCGAAATGGTTTCATTAGGGAATTAGATGACATTAATTACAACGGCCATGTCTATAAGACATGACAAAATGTTCATTAATTAATGAAATTGGTGTCTATTTACAAATTATTGTAGGTACTAATAGGTATACTATATTTTTCAGTCTATATTTTTTATTTATTTATTATTAGTTTTTATTTTTCATTTTAGATTATTGTATTTTTTTTCTATTAGCAAGAAGTATATGGTGACATGAGTTCGAATCCTACTCGTGAATCAATGAATATATTTCAATTCAATTTCAGTTTTCTTGGTCAAAGCACGTATAAACGGGCTGCAACCGGAGAATGTAGTGTCTTACACTAGGTTCTCTTGCCCTATACATGCGGCTTTGTCTCCGTTTTAATTCATCAGTTATTTAGATCGCCTTACTTAACTCAAAATTGAGTAAGACGATCTAAATAACTGACCGCAGGTACAGTGGGATATATCGAAACGATTAACGTGATGCATATCGTCTATTGGTTTTTTCAATTCCAACCAGTAATTCCTGAGATTAGTGCGGTAAATCAAACAAATTCTAAAGCTTTATATAATTAGTATTTAATAATATAGGAAAGAGAAGCATTTTAAAAAGTAAATAAACAAAAAGTTTTTAAAATTGAGACCCACGACTATTGGATGTAGTGGGCAGTTTTCGTTAAACGCGTTAAATTAAATACCACCTATCCATGATATCCATACTAACAAATTCTGCATAAATAGACCGGTTAGAATGTACCCAACATTCTTGTATAGGAAATTCTTAGAAATTTAATGTAAATTTGTATAATATGGGGTCGAATAAACATAGGCTTTGTAATTGATGGCCGTTTCCCAGAACCACGCTTCGGTTCGGTTTCCGCGGAAGACTTAAAAACGTACGAACTGTCTGCTTTCCGCGTTTGAAGTATATAAAACCTTCTTTGCTATTCATGGTTATTGTTCTTTTAAAAAATTAAGAAATATATTGAAAATTATCAATGATTTGCTGTTAAGGGTAAATGATTCTTATATTTTAGATCAATAATTTAATTAAAATATATGTGTAGATTCAATAGTAATCTCAAAAACTGTTAAATATTTTGAAAATACTCAATATTTTACAGTTCGAGGTAACCAAATCCTCTATTTTAGATTTACTTAGAACAATAATCTATGGTCATTCTACCTGATGCCATACAACGCTAGAAGCTATCAATTCACATATATATATGTATATATTTAACATGACAGTGTGGTATCACGTTCATGCTATATTATTACCTGGGACATAATTTATGACTACAACAATTATCTATCTGTATGTTTTCATAGTTACTAGTTTTTTTGTAGCCATTATAAGTACAAGCTTCACGCTATATCCCTCTCTTAGCAGGGTTGGCAGAGGGAACTCGAGAACCTAGTGTTAAGACACTCTATTTCCATTAAGATACTTTCCTTCTGCATTCTCTGCCGAATTCTCGAGTTATTGCGTGTTCAGTGGCGGAACTCAACGCCGCAAGTTAAATGATTCGTGTTATATATAGGTATACAAATAGGGTTACGTTTTTTATTTTTTACTTTATTTTCAAGTTATTCAGGTACACACTGTAAACGGTAAAACGTACCTTTCGGTTATTATGTTCTTCACGCCCATTTGTCAAGAGCTCTCCAGACGTTAATTCTGAACTGGGTGGTTTAGGAGTCATTATAGTAGTATATAGTACTTTCCTTTTCCGTCTTTTTATTACTTTCGCGTATTTGCATTCCTACAATTAGAAAAAAAGCCTAGCGGTAAAAAACATTTGTTACAGTAGTAGGGTTTGAATAGAATAAAAACAACAGCGCGGCGTTTCTTAAGAGCGTTTCTCAATCCTTATATTTTAGGAAATACAATTTTAAATTACAGTCAGTTGAACTGCTTTTTATATGTTATATTTATTGTTTACAGTATATAAAATAAATACTTATTCCAGGTTCACACTTTTCTCTCACTTGAGAATTGTTAAGAATTGAAAGTGTATGAAACGTGAAAATTGCATAAATGTCAATTTATAAATTCGTATTTGGTGTAGAAATTTCGCAATTATAATTGTGTACATTATTTTTATCTAAATATGTTTATTTAGTTTCACACACTGTCCCGCACATGGTAGGGTAAGCGGAGGGAACTTGGGAACCCAGTGTTTAGACATTTTCCGCCGAATTCTTAACCGCTGCTTCTGGATACAAGGCAAACCTTGCTACCAGAGCAAGGGAAGAAATTATTAAATTTCATTCATTTCATTTTCTCGAGTGGGAATCGAACCCACGACCTGTCGCGTTGACAATCAAACGCTTGTTCGCCACAGCTAGCTAAAATATGATTTACAATGCAAATATTTATTCTGTAGACATAATAGCTCAGAGCGTTGAAGTAACACGTTTCGTGGATATCGATGGTATAATAAATTACTTTGAAACCTGTTTCTCTAATTTACCTGAACCAAATGCATTATGTATGTACGTATGATAAAGACAAGTCATTAAACTCTTAGCAATTATTTATTTTGAATTTTATGTCAATTGAAAATTGTTTTATTAAGGTTTTTGGATAAATATTTTATTGAATTTGACGTACCTATTAGGTACCTAAACTCTAGATTCCCAGGTTACCTTTGCCTACCGTGGTATATGCGGGATACAGCGTGAAGCTAAAAAAATATTTTTATTTATACTCTGGTAGATTAGAATTGAGACATAGAGTCCCGCCACTCCATAATGCAGTTTAATGATAATTAAGTAGGAAATAGACGAAAGAGTGTCTTGATACTAGATTCCCTCTTGTTACCTATTTTTAAAGTGTCCTTTTTTCAAAAAAAAAGGTCTAGACTCAAGAAGCAACCTAAATCTATTTTACTTGACTCATCTGAACACAGATCGTAACATCCGCATCGGTAACGGAAAACTTATATCATTCCTGCGTTATTATTTTATTTTTACTTATCGCAAGATGGCCGAGAGTACAATATTATTAAATAAATTGTCTTATAAATGCTTTCTATTCACATTTGCACCGCTAGAGCTAGCGATTATACTCTTGTATGAGAGTGGGCTATACACTTGTTGGTGTATGGCCGACTCTACACAACCATTGTGTTGGATTATACAAATATTATGTTTGTCTAAGTGTATAATTTTGTTTATACTTGTGCTTTTATGTTTAAGTTTATAAGAGTATTTGTTATACGGTTTATTGTATGTTGAAGTTTATATAAAAACACTTTTTTAAAATATTTCTTGAAAGTTACTTATTTTAAATGACTTACTTACATTATATTTATTGAACGTCCTGTCTTTTCGTTTTACTTTCACTTTTCAGCCATTTGCTCAGCCAGGTGCGAAATGGTGTATTTGATATTTTTACCATTTCAAATGTATTAGATTACTCTTGTTAACGAAAATCGTTTAGTTAATTATACAAAACGGAAATTAAAAGAAATATCCTACAATGTCTCATTTACTTATGTTATTGTATTTCCCTTATATAAAAACAACTTAAATTATATAAGTAAGGTGATGTTATTATCCTTCATGATCTCATCAAGTTCATTCTTTAAGCTATTTATTCAATAATCCTACTAGATCTACAATTGTAGAGACCGATATGCCTAGGAAATTGTAGAAGAATACTAAGACGATTTTTCCAAATCTTACGGGAACAGAAAAAATGAAATTAAACATTTTTTAATTTCGTTTTTTCTGTTTCTGAAAGAAAATACAATATATAATTTTACTCAAAAATGGTTAAACATATTTGAAAACATTTTTAATATCAAAGGACCGGTTGTGCCTTTTCATACTAATATGAAGATACAATATAACTTCCTGCATTTTAATAGTCCAATTTAAGCCCAATATAAATTAGGTGAGTAAGTAGGTTCAATTACGAGAGGAGGACCGTCGTGTACGAGTATGTAGAACAAAGCGACGACCACACGATTAAGCTTCTTGCAATTTCGTTTCATTGCCTACGATTTCCTTTATAATTGAGGTCTTTATATTTAGGGATGCACCCTACTATTTATTTAATGTTACTGTAATTTTTATAAATTCATATTAATATTGGTATAACCAAATAAACCTTTTATGGTATTATAAACTGATAATCTGGTTGAAAGCGCTAATCTCAGGAACTAATTCAAATTAAAGTGTTGAGAGTGGTGGATAATCTATATATCCACAGCTTATATTACGTCTTATATAGATATGACGTAATCTATATATATAACAGGACTTGTCCTCACTGACTGAGGTAAGACGCACGCACAGCCTTAACCGCTGTGCGTAGAAACGTGAAATTTGGACATCCACTAAGAAGGGATTTTGAAAAATTTTACCGCTAAAGGGGTGAAATCGGGGTTGAAAGTTTGTATGGATTTTTTTTTTTAAATCGGCACCGTTTTTTATAAAATTGTAAATTCAGACTCTTAAAAATATTTAATTGAATACGTGTTTCACAGTATTTTAGAGTATTGTAGAGTATTGTAGAGAGGGTTGACAGTTAGTATGGAAAAATCATTATATCGCCACCAATTTTTATAAAATTTGAAACTTAGACTCTTAAAAATAAATCATTGAACACATGTTTCATGGTTTATTAGAATTCCCCTCTATATAAGCAAGCGAAGCTGCGCGCTGCGCTGCGCTAGTAATATAATA
>DWNA01002645.1:0-11313 GCA_018249835.1 Heliconius besckei
TCTTGGAAATTTCACGTTTAAAATACAAAAATCATATGCATGTGCATGGAACTGCTACTCGGTGATAGAGAATACTTTAACGCTCGCCTTTATTTCGGATAAGGAGGACAATCAGTCACACAAATGTTTTTAGTTAGTACCTAGTCGTATATATAAAAATGAACTATTGCTATCAGCTCGAGACAAAAGCGCCTTTGCGCCATTGGTGGTCCCTAGAAACTTTTTTTTATCAACATCACGTTGTATCCCGCACACAGCAGGGAAGGCAGAGAGTAGCTAGTGTTAAGGCACTGGGGGGAACTTTCCGACAAATTATGGAGGCATTGCGTGTTGAGTGGCAGAACTCATTGTCGCGCTTTCCTTCGACACCAGAGCGAATAAATGGAAATATAAACGTAAATAAATATTTCATATCCTCGAGTGGTGCTCCTGCAACTAACCTCAAGTTTAGTCTTAAGACTGTTATTTTCTCACGGGGCTAGTATAGCAACTTTATTAATTTTTAACATTAATAAGATTTCATAAGTACTTATTCACGCATTAAATTGACTGACATTATCTTTGATTAATTTCACATAGCATAGGTCTTAGGAATGAGAAAAAAAACTTTGAAAATACACGTAAATTAATTAGATTAGATTAACTTTGCAAATCGATTCAGCTGTACCGGTGATATTAAAGTTTACTTATCAGATTAACATTTTTTTAATTTAAGCCGGAAATCCTTATTTTGTATATGCGTTTGTTTCTATGGTTATTGTCTTAGTTCATGCAAATCTTATTATAAGTAAGTAGAGGCCGTAGTGGCGCAGAGGCACAAGAGTGTGACTGTAACGTGACGGTTCTGGGTTCGATCCCCACTCGAGGAAGTGATTTATTATTTATTAATACTTTCAGTTCTTTCCTCTGGCACCAAGGCAAAAACTGGGCGTTGAGTTCCACCAACCAAAACGCAATACCAACAGGGTGAACAGAGTGTCTTAACACTAGGTTCTCCTACATACCCTACTGTGTGCGAGACACAGCGTGAAGCTGATTTATTTGATTTTGGTATAATAAAATATAACTAAATGGAGTTGTTTTTTAATAGTCTTATGATATTTTTTAAAAACATAATCATATAAACAAACACAAATAAATATCTAATCAAAAACGTATAGCTTTATGTATGTGCATACAAATTGTGTGTATTATTGGATAATACAAATAAAGTAATTAATTTTGATTAATTACTTTTGATTGATTATGACTGCAATTTTTTTGAATTTCATTATCTAAGTATTTTTCCTGTTTTGATTTTTTTATTTTTTTACAATTTATTTTTATTCTGTTTAATATCCGTTAAGGTATTTAGATGCTTTTATTAGTGGTATTTATTAATGGTACACTAAAACTATTATACTATTATGTAGTAATCCACATAATAGTATAAAAAGGAATAAAAAATGGTTTTTTGAAAAGAAATAAAAAATATTGCCTTTATTACTCCAGTAGCTCATTTCAATTTTCTACGGTACGTCTTTTGTTACTTAATTAATAACGTACGAGCTTTATATTTATAGTATAGATAATAACAATCAATATCAAATTCGCGATAAGTACCTACTGTATATTAAACAATTACTAATAATGCACCTTATCGGAATTAAATTGAAATCGCAATTGACGGCAATTGTGGTTATTAAATAGATTTAAGTACTTACCTACATATACATATACGTATAATTATATCTAGTTACCGTATTCGTGAAAATTCATAAATTGTTAAAAAATATTTAGCCTCTGTTAAGATAAATATTTAACTTACTTGAATTGCATAAATTACAGTTGCTTTCCAATTTGTATATTATAATATTCTCTTTGTCCGACAAAATATACATTGTCATAGTAAAAATAGTGAGAGACATACGATAGGAACGAGAAATAAAGATAAGCTTGTTACGCCAAGTTTTCGCATCCAAAAAGTTAATAAATCTTTTATGTCTATTGAATGTCATGCAGGATAGCTGCCAGCTAATTTAATACTTAAACTAAGTATACCATTGACTTTGAAAAGAGCAACTGTTGTGTTTCTTGCCGGCTCTTCTCAGCAGATCTACCTTCCGAACCGGTGATAGTTTTTGTCTAGGTACATATTCATTCGACGATTCGAAAGTGCTTGTAATAGTCCATTTGAATAAAGAATATTTTGAATTTGAATTAGGTATCTACTCTATTACAAAAATTCACGTTCAGTACAAATGATACAAAATTAATTTTTAATAAAAAGAAAAACCGACTTCAAGCAACGAACTAAAACGTAAAAAATAATTTTAATAAAAATGTTTTATAATTTTAAAGTCGGTTTCAAGCCCCTGTAATGTGTTATATGGTTTTAGAATTTTATAAACATTTTCTACATCTAATATCTGTCTTTATATTTGGATCTTTAAGTAGGTATGTATTTTTTATAATTTCTGGTATTGATAATTTGATCTTATTATTATTATCATTAGTTTTTACACGATAGACTAATAGTCGGCATCTTTTATTAGGAATACATAAATAATATATTACTAAAAGATAAATATTAAAAGACGTAAGAGTATAACAAATATGGCTGTTTATTATGCTCTTCAGTAAGCAACCAATAAAAATGCTCTGATTAAAATAACATTCTCAAGGTAAGCTTTGACTATCTAAAATTACTTAATTTTGGCCATGATTGGTCGAGGAGATGAGGAGGGTGGTCTTATGAACGATTTTTGCTTACGCATTATTGAAGTGATGATACACGCAAAGTGTAGATTTAAATATCATTGTCTAATTACGTAATATTTGCTTTATTATTATTATTACATTTTATTTATTTTTGTCACGTAACGTTGTTATTTTACAAAGATTTTATAAGGGCCAAGTAAAACAAACAGGCTTAGTTATTAGGGTTGTTGTACCATTAGTTTGGACCCGACGTCAAAATTATAAAATCTTTGTAAAGTCGTTTTTCACTTTTTAGTCAGTTGTTTGAAGTTTCTTTTTGTTAAAAAATAATATATATTTTTTTTTAATTTGACCTTAAAAGAATGCTTTTCGAACGAGTAGGTAGTGGTTGTCCTATGTAAAACTTTAATCTTAATTAGTCAATATAATCACAATATTTTTGTGCAAACTAACCGAAAAAATTTCGACCGGTTCCCACAATCAGAACCTTATCAAAATTTCACCAAATCTATTCATATAATACCAATCTATCCTTGATACCGAATGCAAATTTAAGACATTTGTGATTTTGTCATAAATATCATTATCGAAACCATGGACCAAAAAAATGGGACCACACGGGAAGCACTAAATCGGTTCACCCAGTCAAAAGTTCTGAGGTAACAAACATAAAAAAATACAGTCGAATTGATAACCTCCTTTTTTACAGAAGTCGGTTATAAAGTACGTACTACCTATAGTACTAGACTAGTGTATTTAAGCAAAAGGCCATATTAACGATTCCTGTATCACGTATTTTCTAGTTTCAATCAAAATACACTACGTACTCATTGAGTAATATGGGTAACGCCTCCAAAAGGGTGGTTTATAGGTCGCCTGTTTAGTGTTTAATCGTCGTCTCAGGTCACTAGCACTTATGAAAAAAGAACAAGATAAATAATTTATGCGCATTATTAGTATTATTTTGCATAAAATTATCGTTAAATATATATGACGCATATTCAAAGTCGTCGACAACGATCACTACAAAATTAATTCAGTCTCTAGGACTGTATATTGAAATCTATATCTGTTCACTATTGTACCTATATTAAAAGGAGATGTTCCCACTGACTGAGGTAAGACGCACGCACAGCCGTCACCGCTGTGCGTAGAAACGTAACATTTCGAGAGATGTTTATTTTCATTATGTGGACACCCACTAAGAAGGGATTTTAACAAGTTTTAACCCTGAAGGGGTGAAATAGGGGTTGACGGTTTGTATGGAAAAATCTTAAATTTTTGTTATTTTGTATTTTCATATAACGGTCTTCGTAGCTTAATAAAAAAAAGATAATTAATAATACAAGATTTGCTTACTGCCTTTAACAAACACAGATCTACTTTTATTTCACAATAAATTGACTATAGCCTAATGGACAACTAAGATAAGCTTTTCTCCACATTTTGCTTAGTGGCGAGATATTAGATACGTGTTAAATGGTGAAACGTAATGTCCCATTTTATGTGACTGGGTGAAAATGAGTTTTAGAGGAACTCTTGATCTTCACATTTATAATCAGAAATATCAATTAAGTACACACTATAATCTTTTTTAAGCCCTTCATAATAATAATAAAAATAACTAGATAATAAAAATATTGTTGTAAGTATCATTACAAGCAAAATATTTCCTATTTCCATTATAAATAGATTTATTATCAATATCAATTTCGCCAATAATAATAATAAAGTGCGATAAGTATCTGCTGTAATTTTTAACGACGCGTTTGTAATATAAAGGTTATTGCGTTGTAGGTTATATTTTTTTAGGGTTCCATGCCCAAAGGGCAAAAAGGCCTATTACCTATCCTGTGAATAATAATCCTATTATCTATTAAAACTTCGATGTCTGTCTGTCTATACGTTTGTCATTAGACTGTATCTCATGAACAGAGTTGAAATTTTCACAGATAATATATTTCTCTTAACAATACTAAATTACAAAAAAACAGAATAAATAAATATTTACCTGCCTGTAATGATATGTTATGAAATATAGGGCAAAATATATTGTAATAATGTTACTACCTAAATTAATAACTTTAATAATTCACATAAATTTATCTGATGTATTTAAATCTTCCTCTTCTTTTCTAGAACAATGATATTTGATATACGTCTGTCATTAGACTGTATCTCATGAACAGAGTTGAAATTTTCACAGATTTCTCTTAACAATACTTAATTACAAAAAAACAGAATAAATAAATATTTAAGGAGGCCTTCCATAAAACAACCGTGACTTTTTGCCGTTATTATAGACAATGGTACGGAACTCTTCGTGCGCGAGTCCAACTCATACTTGGCCGGTTTTACGTGATAATTATTTTGTTTAGTGCTTAATTGTATATATTAACAACGAAGCATGTTGTTAAACAAATATTTATATTGCGTAGTTTTTAACGTGACATAGCTTATTTCAACGTAAATAAAGTTTCATTCTTAAATTCTGTGTATACTTTTACAATAATTTAGTATTATTTATATTATAATATATTCAAGTTTATACGAATACAAATAGTGTTTTTGCACACACACATTTGTGCACCTGTATCACAATGGCTTCAATATTAATAAAGCACTCTTTTTTGTTTGTATGCCATTTTATACAAAGGTCCTAATTTTGTTAGTAGTGGTTTGTTTTGTTTGTTTGTTAGTAATACTGTTTAAATTCTATTTTTTAAAAAATATTTTTTTGTGTAATCATTTTAATGCAATGATCCTTTATGTTCAGGTAATAAAAAGTATATAGTCACAGATCCTTTAGAAGTATGTACTATTTCAGTATGCTTTATAAGTTGAGTAGCTGCAAGACCATAGAGCAAGCAAGGAATACCTGTAAATAAAAAAAAAACCTGTAATGATATGTTATGAAATATAGGGCAAAATATATTGTAATAATGTTACTACCTAAATTAATAACTTTAATAATTCTCATAAATTTATCTGATGTACTTAAATCTTCCTCTTCTTTTCTAGAACAATGATATTTGATATATGGGAAACAGCCAGTCCTTAGTATTTGATAATTGAATCTTCCAACTTTCCAATTAAAGTTGGACATTCCAAATTGGTCATCTTTCACACTGCTATACTAAAAAAGACAAAAGTTTTACACTCTTATTTCCTTCATTGACTTCTATGTGTAAATTTATAGATTCAGTAATAATATCCTGAGCTGAATGTCTGTCTGTTAATAAATATAATTTAGAAAAATGTATATCAAGGTACAATAATTACACTAAATTTATACATAAAAAATATTATCCGAAACTACATTGACTAATAATAATTTACCTTTACAAAATATGAAGTCCATGGTGGTTCATTACATTGTTTTAAATATACTGTTAAAACTTCAGATGAAGTGGGTCTAGATAAAAAATACCTTACCGAATACCTAATGATATTTTTAACTAACAAACTTCTGTTTATCATCATTATGTAACTAACTTAAAAATATTATGTACCAAAAAAATCTTATAAATATATTTATTTCACATATTACATGTGTTTGATGCATTGGCACAGTTAAAATCTATTCTTACAGGGTTTAAAGCTAAATCTTATTTAAGTTTTTCATTTATGTTTATTAATTATTATTTTTTACTATAAAACAGCTGTTTCTGACATATCAGCACCATGTCCAACATTAACATACTAATCCTAGTAAATTAGTAATTTACGACTCGAATGGTATCAATTTTAATTTAAAATGTATATGCAGAGTACTAAATAAATAATATTTGTCTTTTTTTTACTTTAAGGAGGTATGAGTGTTAACTAGTATAATTAAGTAATATTTATGTCCACATTTATAAATAATCTCTTGATTATAAACGATGTGGACCTTATTTTCGATTTTAAGTTAAATTAATAGTTATATTAATAATCTAATTCTTTTTCTATTATTTCAATTTGATTAGAAGCTAGCATTCAATACAGTAATCAATGTGTCAGGTAACTTTGATTATAACAAACTTTCAAATATAAAATAGCAAAGTACATTATCTGTGTGATTATTTCGTTTACTTGGTAACACTGCGATGAATTAGGGATGAATTTTAGGAAAAATATCGATTCCTGTAAAAATTTAACTTTCTTTTCATCGTGTAAGTCGATTTGAAATAAAAAATAATCGATTCTTAATAAAAGTAACCAAACATTTTTTTTTAATTTAACAAATTGCTAACTTTTTTGTGTAGTAAAATTATGAGAGTTACAAGCCTTGTAGCAGCGTTGCCAGATGTCCCGATTTTGGCGGGTAGGTAGGTAGGTAGGTAGGAATCTATAGTATCGCAACTTAGCATGCGATCGATATTTCACAACAATCGATAGTATCGATACTATCGATACTCTGGATACTATCGTTTTCTAAAAATTCAATAGTATCGATACTATCGATACTATCGATAGTATCAATACTTTTCTGACTGGGAGATACGATACTATCAATAATATCGAAAGTACTGCATTGTCCGATAGTATTGAACCCTTTCGATCTATGCATGGGCTTTTTTATATTAAAACTATCGATTGCGAAACTATCGATAGTTTGTACTGCACCAGTATGATTCTTGTTTGACAGTGGCAAGTTGAGTTATTGTGTTCTGTGGTTCTGTGGACAGTTGACTTGCAACAACAACAGTTGACTTGTGCGATATAAAATAACTCAAGTTTATGTAAATAAATAATAAAAAATTATACTAAACAGATTAGGTTTTATTGAAAGTTCTTAATATTAGTCACTGATAATTTTGATTGGGGAATAATGTGGACTACAAAAACATTTCTTACTAAAACGAAACGCGGCAATGTTTTAAAGGTTATAGAGAGATTAAATTATGTTGTTCTTAATTACTTTTAATATTGTATATAAATAAACTTACATTTGTTTTAATAATGAAAATGTAATCTCCATAAACTTACAGATTGTGAGAGAACATTATTTACGAGATGATTTGTTATGTGGTTCCGCGGCATGTAATGTATGTCCACATAAGGATGATGAATTAACATTGGACAATAAGCCGAAATCAATTTGTGCTTTGTTCGAATATGATCACTATTTAATTTTGGACACAAATGTCGTGTTACATCAGATTGACATACTTGAGGAAGATGCATTGAAGAATGTCATTATTTTACAAACTGTACTTGAGGAGGTTAAACATCAGAATACAGCTATATTTCAAAGACTGTTGGAGATAATAGGCAATGAGAAACGAAGATTCTATTCATTTGTCAATGAACATCATAAGTAAAAGTTTTGTCATAAATTTTTTCTTAGTAGGTTCTCAGCACAATGCCATGCTTTGTCTTGTTACTAGAGGGAAGAAAGGAAAATAGTTTATTTTTCTGACTGAGAGCAAAGTTAGATACTTTTCTACTGTACCATAGCCTCAACTAAAAGTATACCCTAAGTCAGGTAGTCATAAGATAAAAGGTTAACAAAGCTTAATAAAGTTTCTTTATATGTATGAAATAATTATTTATTAAAAAATTAACATGTAAAACATCCAAAAACTTCCTTATTTTCAGATTTCAAACATGTTTTAGTAGAAAAGTTAGTTAAAAATTTATAGATATGACAAATATGAATTTAGTTTATTAATAATTAAACTCTTTTATTGTCATTTAGTCAGGCTTTCACAAAGCATATATAACAACAGTATGGCTAGTTGCTAGATATATATATGGGAAACTACAGTAAATAAATAAAATAGAAATTAAAAATGGAACTGATTAAAGTTTGAGAAACTTTATTTTCTTTGTTTACATTAAGTCTCAAGCTGGAATTAATAGACTAGATTGATGTAATAAATAAAAGAACATTTATATTTATGAGCAGAGAGAACTCAGTAATATTTCATTTTATTTCAAATTTAAAGGGATAGATTTAGGTTTATGTTTATATTTTCATTTCTTCCCTATGGTGTCGAGGCAATGCTTGGCGTTGAGCTCTGCCACTCAACACGCAAGGCCTCCGGAATTCGGCAGAAAGTGGGGAATGGAGTATTGTGTGACCGCTAGGTTCCCTCTGCCTACCTTAGTGTGTGTGGGATACAGTATGAACTGATTTTTTTAAGAGATAGATGATGTTTAGTAACACTACTCAATATACATACATATCTCAATAATTGTCAAAGAGTGAGGAATGGAGTGTTTCAATAAACTGGGTTCCTCTGCCTATACTGCTGAATGCAGGAATAAGCAGCACAATTAAAACTTTTGCATCTTGAATTCTAGTATTAGTATAAATTTTATAGAGATACATATGTTGAACGTAATCCTGGTGAAAAACAAAATGATCGTAATGATCGAGCAATTCGTAAAGCAGCTTCATGGTATGCTTCACATATATCTATCAAGAATTTAATTGGACAGTTTCCACAAATTGTGCTTCTCACAGATGATGAAAACAATAGAAAAATTGCTCAAAAAGAGGGAATTGTGTGTTGTTCTGGTATGTCTATTTATGCTTTCAATGTTTACTTATAATTTTATTAGTACATATTTAAACCATTTTTAATATTAAATACTTTATAAATAAACAAAATATTGAATTGAGATCAGAGGTAAGTGTCTCTACACACAGCGGTTGTTGGTTCGATCTCATAGGAAGAATAATCATTTTAATTTCTCTGCTCTGATGGACAAAGTGCGGCTTTCAATTTACACTTCATTCAACATGCCATGTCTTAACAATTTAGGTGGAAAGTGGAGTATGGAATGTCTTAATAGGTTCCCTCCGTTAATCGATTAAATAGACAAATTGTAGTGGTTATAAAATAAACTGTCTATTTATTATACTCTTGTTTTTAGTAAAAGATTACATAGAAAATGTTAATGGATTTCCGGGCCTTTTGGATAAACTTTCTAAGAATGTAATACCTGAGAGCTGTTCAAAAGATGCATTATATCCAGCACATTTAACACCCATTCAAATTCATAGTGGGATTAGAAATGAGAAGTTGTATCAAGGAACTTTTCATGCCTCAAGAGATAACTTCTTGGAAGGAACTGCGAGTGTTAATAGATTTGAAAAACCTGTAAGTTTTAGTTGTGTTTAGTTAGTCACAGCCACAACGGCCTCTGTGAAAATTCATTCTATAAAATTGTTTTAAAAACTAGATATTGTCAAATCCAATGGATATTTTCATTATATAAACCTAGTGTTCTTACCAGGACACCATAATAACGATGGCACTCACAAATGGCAATAAGCATATAACAGAGTGGTCAAAGTGATTGGATAATCTCTACGAGGCGTGGGTTCCTGGAGCCCTATGTTTGTTTTTTTCTGTTTCTTATGATTTCCTAAGTAACAGTATTTTAAAAATGTTAATAAGAGTTTTCTATATTTTTATTCAGGTAAATGAAATGTGAATTTTCAGATCTTACTGCAAGGCCATATAGGTATAAACAGAGCAATAGATGGTGATATAGTGGCAATTGAAATATTACCTCAGGAAGAATGGAGAAAGCCCAGTGACATTGTTTTAGAGGACAAAGCTGAGGATCCCGGTGACTTACTCGAAGAAGAATCTCAGCTTGTTAACACTAAGCCTAGTTCTGTAGATGATATATCACCTACGGGAAAAGTTGTTGGTATTATTAGAAGAAAATGGCGACAATACTGTGGCATTTTAATGCCCAGCAAGTTTCCTGGTGGGTTATTAAGACATTTTTTTATTTATTTTATCTTTCCAAAAGTAGCTTATGTTATGATGCATAATATTTTTCTTGTGTTTATTTATTAAGAAAGTTATTACATTATAAATATGATCATATATATGAATGACTATTAACAAATATGTTGTGGTTATGATAGTTATGACTCTAGAAGTACTTGAATTATCTTGCATGTTTATGCATTTTCTTATTATAAATTGTATGCAACAAATAAAGTCTATTTAGACAAATTATTCTATTAATTGTTTTTTAATTATTCTGTTGAATTCATTAAATATGAGACCAGTATTTAGGAACTATAGTATCTTAAGAATTTGTATGAAATACTTCAATGTAAATTAATATAATTCTATTGTATATATCATAAAATTTTAGTGTTTCTGCCATTAAATTTACAGACAAATGTTTTTCCACAGCACTATTTCCCTATTAAATATATAGTATACTTTTTCTATCTATTTTTCCAGGAGCAACTCGCCATTTATTCACACCAGCTGAAAAACGTATACCCCGTGTTCGTATAGAGACGCGTCAAAGTGACGTACTAGCGTCGCAACGTATCCTAGTTGCTTTGGACTCGTGGCCTAGAAACAGTAGATATCCTTTGGGTCATTTCGTTAGATCCTTGGGGCCTATTGGTATGCAAACATTGTTATTTTTCCTTTTTTTTTGTATCACGCTTTGATTAGGATAGATAGAGGGAACCTAGTGTTAAGACAATTTTTGAGACATTGCGTGGCGGAAGTTATCGAAAGCTAATGTTTAATTTTCATCTAAAATCAATAAACCTTCAATTTTTTTTCCTATAGGTGATAAAGACGCCGAGAATGAAGTGATATTGTTAGAGCACGACGTTCCTCATGCACGATTCAGCGA
>DWNA01002646.1:0-11313 GCA_018249835.1 Heliconius besckei
AGCAAAATGTAATTAAAAATATTATCTCCGGTGAATTGAAAAATGACAAACTCAAACAGCTGATTTGCAGACGCGATGCGATTTCTGACGTTTAAAGATTTAACTTTCGTTTGACGCAGTACTCAATGATAAAATTAAAAATAATATAGACATATAAAAATGGTTTTGGTAGCATTTTAATTATTGATAATAAAGACTAAGTATACTACGGCTCAAATATTAAAATAATATTCAATAGTAATAGCCATAGTTTTAGTAGTTATTTTTAAAGTATTAAAATGCCGTGCTTTGCATCGACACCAGAACTAAGAAAATGGAAGTATAAATTTTAATAAATATTCCATTTCCTAGAGTGGCGATCGAACTCACAATTAGTCGCGTTTATAGTCGCACTTTGTGCCCCTGCGCCACAACTGGTCTCATGTTAAATTTTATTATGTTTATTAATTTTTCCAGTTTCCCAATATTGATTCTTAGATTATAATTATAATATTTTTACGTTGCCATACACAAAATTATAAATATTTATTAGGGTAAAACTAAAAGTAAAACTTATTAAATAAAAATATGCATGGATTAAACAAAAAAACGTATAAATTGATAAGCATATAGCATTTTATTTCTTTTTTTGGGTTTTTACATTGCTTTCTATTACTATTCTAATTATATATATATATATATGTAATAATACTATAAGTAGTGAAAAAAAAGAAGAAATACATATAATTATAAATATTGCTACTCTCGATTACATATTTTTATACATATATAATATATTGCCAAATGTTATAAATGCAATATAATAATGTAAGATACTTTTTCAAAGTCCATCAATAGTGCCATGTTGTTAACTTACATCTAGTGTTTGGGTGTTTTACGCCTTACAAGACGCTGGTATTCTGTATTGTGCGTTCTGAGAATGTCCGGCTACCTTCGGGTTCTGTCCCAGTCGAATTTGGTCTCGGACTGCACGGAATTCTACATCAAACTTCGATTTGCAAACGACTTCAGCGGACTGAATCTTGTAATCTACGCCGCTGCAGTGAGATTGACAAGATGGTAAGGGCGTTGTAGATATACAAATGTCTCCCTGGTTCTCATAATACTGGACTTGTGATCTTAATTCACATGGTTTCTTCTCTTTAAGATAGTTCCTCGCTCGGTATATTATTTGAGAACCCCATTCCTCTTCAGACGATAATTGCATTTGAGTTTTCCAGTCTTCATCTGATCGCAAAATTGTTGTATATCTTCTCTGCGGCTGATATGCCATCCTTTTAGCGTTTTCTTGCCTTTCTTTCTCTTGGGGCTCACTATTTTCAGCAATAAGGACATAGGAAGCTCCATAATATTCAGGATTATCAACTAAGCCATTTGGAGTTAAATAATCATCACGAGGTTCTCCGCTCATGTAGCCACAGATTCCTCTTGCATTTTTGCGTTTTCCATTTGCAAGAACAACTGATCTCATTCCGTCGTACATTATTCTAAGTCGAGTATCACGAATTTTCAGCATTAAAGCGCCATTTCCCTCAGTATGATATTCAAGTATAGGAGCTTCTTCCTCGTCATCCCAGTAGGTGGTAAGATCACCTTCGGAAACTTTTTTAGCTTTTGTATTTACTTTTACTACTTGATTCTTTTGACCTGCAGGTGCTGGAGTCAATTCAATTTCTACGTCTGTACCAGTGTGGGACCTGTTAAGTAATATTATTTGTATAAATATTTGTACATGATGAAATAATAGTTTTAGAAAGTAATTCAACAATAATAATACCTGTATGAAATATACATCTCTTGTTGTTTTTCATTTGGCCGTCTGGCGAGAACAGCCAATGTATCTGAATTAGAAGCCCTATCGTCGAGTAACGCCACGTGCCAAGATCTAGTCAATTTATAGTTATAACTGCGGCCACTGAAGGATTTTGTCATGTCATGGTCAACACTGCAGTAAGCTGTTAGTGAAAATTATTTAAAACCTAAGTTTACTTAAATAAATAATTACTTTAGAATTTTATTTAATTTCTTAATGCTTCATAATAGGCAAAGGGAACATAGGAGCCTAGGGTTACGATATTTTGTTCCCATTGAGATACTTCCGATCCCTATTTTCAGTCGAATTGTGTTTAGTGGAGCGAAGAAATGAAAATATCAAATATATCATTTCTTCGAGTAGGAATCGAACCCACAACCAGCCGCATTTACACGCATGTAGTCCCGCGGCACGACTGGCCTCAATATACAAAATGTATAATATTTTAAATATTGTAATATGCAGTATTAATAGATGTCAAATTATTCTATATAAAATAAATGTTCTTTATAATAACACTCACGTTGATATTGATGGCTGCTGTAATAGTTCAATACTCGTTCAAGTGTATTTATTGGAGAGTACGTGGCTAAAGCTATAGCCGCGACTTCAGGAATACGGACATTTCTCCAGCGCATTTCACCAGAAGGGGATTTCAATCCGATGTTTAATGTATGACTTAAGTAAGAGGCATCTAGATTAATATCGATTTTTCCTGCAGGATTTGCCTTTTGGTCATTACTCTCCAACTGCCATATTCCCAGACTTTGAGCTATTTGATATAATTGATGTACATGGTTCTTCACTGTTGGGTTTACATCTTTGTAATTAACAATAAATTTGAAACTATCAGGAGCTTGTGCCTTAATAATTGCTTTGTGACAAGATTTTTGGTAATTATTACCATTCTCTGTTTCTTGGGCGCATTCCTTTCCTAATGGACTTTTCTGTAGTTCATCAACATATTTGGGTGTTTTTTGTGCGTTACCTTGAATGTGAACATTTTCTTTCTGATTATAACGAATGTCTGCCTCGAAATCCATTTTTAAGTCTTGTTGAATTGCTTCTTTGTAATTCATAGGGCTAGAAGATTCTGGCTTTGTTACTCTTCCAACAGAGTTGATTTGATGTGAACCTTGTGCTGAATTTTTGCTAGCGAAAAATGCATATTGAGCTTTACGATCTACTTGACTGTGACCAACAGCGACTGTTACAGCATATTCTAATTTTTCAGGTGCATTAAATTGGACGCTCATATCTAAGACTTTGCTTCTTGCTGCCTTAATACCAGCAGTGACTCGCTTTACTAACTCTTGGCGTCTTGCTGGACTGTTAGGGGCTGTATCGCTCATGTCTGATGCAATTAGGGGCATTTCTCCTTCATTCTTTTGATTGTATAAGCTATCTGTAAGATTGTAAAGAAGGTATAAATGTTTAATATAAATACATTTTTCGGTATAAGAAACAGAAATAAAAATCAAAAATGCTGAATCCCGCACACAACAGGGTAAGCACCTAGTGTTAGGACACTCCGTTCCCCACTTTCCACCGAATTCTGGAGGCATTGCGTGTTAAGTGACGGAACACAACGCAACGCAAAAATAAAAACGTAAGTAAATATTTCATTTCCTCGAGTGGGCATCGAATCCACAACCGCCGCGCCACGACGGTCTCTATAAAAAACATAAGAAAGAAAATAATATTGTATTACCGTATACTGTGGTGATGGTTATTTCCTTATTTTTGTATTGTTTTCCAAGATACCTTAAGTTAAAGTGCGTTTGCGCTGTATCCTTTTGGTTGAAGGCGGAAATGATACTTGCAGGCAAATCATTGTGTTGTATGAAGCTTCCCAAGTTTCTGTAATCCTTGGAGTAAGAATATCCTTGTAGTTGCAATGGCAGTCCGATCTGTTGACCAAACTTATAGTCGGTTGAAAATACTTTATTGGGCCGCGTGATGACCTTTGTACTCGGATCTTGAGAGAAAGCAAGTAAAGTGTCCTTCTTTTGATTACTGCTATATGGCCAAACGCTGTAATGAACTAAAGTAGAGTCTTGTTCTGATTCTTTTGGAGCTACTCTTAATTTAATCTCCTTATATTTTGCATCAACATTTATTCTTAGAGGAATATGTAATTGGAATTTGCCAACAAGACCGACAGCTGGATATTGGTTTGATAGCGTATCCAGATAGCCAACACTTCCATCCCGGTTAGAAGCATAAGTAAATGCAAGTTCACTTTCAAGGGCTACGTCAGTTTCATAATTTTCCCTATTTTTGAAATCAATGTTACCTTTTGAACGGGCTTGCAAATGAACTACTGTCGGTTCTTTGTATTTGTATATAAAAGGCATACCAGAAGCAATGGGGAACATCACTGAAACTTGATTTCTGTTAACTACTTTCGTATAGTGCCTGTTAACGCCTTTAATAAGATCTGAAAGATACTCGCCGAATTTAACGCCAAAAGCTTTAATATCCTGTCCATTGAAAGCAAAAAATCTCTGTTGATTCATAAAGTCCATATAGAAGGAAGCTTCCAAAGGTTCTTCATCATGTTTGATATTCAAAATTTGTGAAATTTTTCTAGCAGAATATTTATGGCTTAAATCTTCATAGCTGTGTTCCTTCTCATCAAATATTTGATCAAAGAAGTAATCAACAACCTTTTGTGTATTCGATGTTGTCAACCAAAGCTATAAATAAAAAAATATTTAATTACTATTGTATTTTCTAAAATATAAATAGTATAATCATAAAAACAACGTTTTTATAAATATGTTTTTACATTTATTTGATACTTTTATATTTACGTAACTGAGTCATTTAAATTAAAGTATTTTTCATAATCGTTTTGTGATAGTAATCATTTTCCATAGTAAATTAATAATTTATTAAAAAAATGATAAAATAATATAAAATATTACTACATTTACCATTGCTTGGTCGTCCCAGCCAGAAGCCCTGTTTTTCCATGAATATTTTAAGGACTTGGGGAAAAAGCTGTCTTTACTTCCTATTGTCGATAGAATAGATACTATGCCGTAATGATTTTCCCTATCAAAGAACTCCATTTTGCTCTTTCTAGAATATTGTAGGCCAAAATCTTCCTTCGTAAGCATATCTTTTACCAATTGAGCAGCCCTTGCACTAAAATTAAGTTTAATATTGAAATGTTTATTTTTGTATATAATATCTCATATAAAATAAAAATATATTCATATAAAATAAATATATTATATATATTTTAATGAATTAATTAACATACGTTTCATGGAAGCGAGGATGTTTAAGTTGAGCAGCTGTTTCGATAACTGACTTAAGAGCTGATCGCACATTTTTGTTTGGATCTTCTTTGGTCATTTGTGCCATAGCTTGCATCATAGCACCAGTAGGACGACTCATGAAAATATTATGAATAGCGGCGACTCTTACTTCATATGATTCAGCTGTATTTTTTAAGATGCTATATAATACAGCACGAACACGCCTATCTCTCTGGTAAGCCAAGACATTGAGACTTTGGACTATTCTCATTCTGAGGTAAGTTGAAACTGGAATTTTCCCTTCAAGATATGGCGCAAATACATCTAAAACAGAACTATGACCCAGATTACCTATGGCCCTCATATACACTTGTGCCTTATGAGTGTTACCTTGTTCGATTGCGAGTTTGAACTCTGCATTTAATCGGGGCAAAATTTCTTGATCTACGAAGTGATCATGTTTTTTAGATAGACGGCCATACATGTGAGTAGGATAGTAACGATGGGAAGTTTCATTGTTTACTTGACCCATGTTTATGTGCTTAGTGGCAGCAATTAAAGCACTGCTATTAAGATACATTTGGCTGCTCACCTCTGGACTCATTGCCAGTTCAAAAAATTGTATCATACATTCTTTCGTTGGGTATCGTAAAGTTTTGGCTAGAGAAGCCACAACTTCTGCTGCTTCCTCTCCTTCTAATTTCTTGGTTTGAATCCATGATTTTATTTGTTGGAATGCCGGGAAGGTACCAGCTTGAGCTACAGCATCCCGATATATCATCCACATATCGGATTTTACATTGTCGCTACTCGATTTTGCAATTTCAATGCTACGACTGGCTTGACTTAGTTGTCCATAGCTCATGGAAGCTATAACTCGGACCAATATGTTAAATTTGGACAAGAAGTCTGCTTTCGGCATGTTGTTTGGATTTTGAAGTTGTTGTGCAATTTCCTGCACAAGTTTTTGGGCATTCATAGGATTTTGCTTTTTATCGCTGTGAGGTTGAGGGTCCATATACAATGCAGCATATGCGGGTTCATTATTTTTAGGTATATCATCGTTTACATAAGCCGAAGCTGAGTCACTGGAACTTGATGAACTGTCCTCTTGACTTCTTTTCTTGATAATTACTTTATTGATTGCTACAACTGACTTTGGGCGTGTTGAACGCCGTTCACGGTTATATTGTTGAATGTTTATATTTTTTTCTACTGATTCTGATGAAGACGATGAAGATGAACTATCGTCATCAATAGTTACTTGCTTTGGTGTCAAGGAATACAAAAGATTTTGTATTTCGCGGGAACCTTCAGGTAGTGACCATTCAGGCTCAGTATCTTGACTTTGTGATACTAGGCGGAAACTAACTTTACTATGTACTTCGGCTTTTTGGTTACCATATAAGTGAGGGTGTACATTAACTGTACTAGTAGATTCCGATTTATAAATTGGACCATTCTTACCAACGAGTATTCTTGATACCATAGCCCTTTGAATAAAAGGTTCTTTCTCTAATTTATTAGCAGTTCCACTCCACTCAGCACCTTGCGGTACACCAAAATGATAGTCAACTCTATGGTGGCAATGACCGTAATTCTTACTCTTTGTGACTTCCATGGGATCTTCTTCAGAGGAAAAGTTTGGAAGTTCTCGTCTCCATTCAGCAGCTGCAGGTGACACCGAGTACAAAGTTTCACAATCACCAGTGACATCAGTTTCCATTTTTCTAAATAATCCTTGTTGACTTTCCTTGTCATATGTGTCATGTGAGCTCTTTACATTGCGTTTAGTAGATAAATCCACTTGCAGTGCTCCAATAAGACCCTTGAGTAAATTTTCTTGTGCTAGTGTTACAGATGGAGGCAAATTCAAGGAAAGTACTCTGCCATTATCATAGTTAATTTCGAATGGAACATCTAACTTTGTGACAGGTTGGTATTTTAGGTCATCCGGCAATGGTTCATCACGTTGAAGCTCTTGATGAATTTGAGCATTTTGCGGATTTTCCAGTTTAGCTTGAAGATGTCCTGGAGCTTTACTGCGGACCGTACAACGTGCTCTAAAGGAATTACCGGTACTAGCGCCCTCCGGAAGATAGGCCAAGTTGTGGCTTTCCACTTCATAGCGATACAACTGTCCGACTTGCCATGGCCATTGAGATTTTTCTGGTTGAGGTTGTTCTCCTGTAGGGCGTTTGCTACCACTGAGGCGGCCCGAAGACACGGCCACTGTATAAGAAAGAACTTTCATTTTTACTTTTATTCCTAAAGTTTTATAAGTATTAACGAAAATCAAATGGGTTTTTAACAAAATTTCCGTATGTTTTATTTTATTTTTATTATAAGAATAAACTAAGATTTATAGATATAATGTAATGAATACAGAGTAAAACAATACAAAATAAAACACAAACAATAAAGAACAAACAATAAAAAATATTACTAGAAAATATGAATCAATATCTCAAAGGGACCGTAGCTCTGAATATTTGATAAATATAAATTCAGCTTGATATATCAATGCAATCTCAAGAAAAATGATCTTGACAGACGACCAATGAAGTGATCCTTTACGGGTTCCGTATTTTTTTCTTTTGAGGTACGAAACTCTTAAGAAATATTCAAGCAATAAAAATATGGTAAAAACTTACCAATAACGGCCGCTAGGACCAGGATCTTCATGCTTACAGCCTATCCAATCCGGTTCACCACTATCGGAGAAGATCACTTCTGGTTACTTCCACAGATAACAGCCCTTATATACTTTGTATACGCGCGTGTAATATTTGACCCTATACTGCGATAGTTACATTGTAAGCTTCGATAAAGATGACCTTAGCTTTGACGCTGTAAGATCATGATTTTCAGAGGTCATGCTTAGGTAGAATATTGATATATTCCTGTTTCTGGTATTAGCTATACTTTTATTATGTCATTTTTCATTTGAAGATATTGCATTTTAATTCTCGGAACCTCATATCGTTTTTGGTGAACAAGGCTCCATAATATTTTTGCTTATAAACAGTTAACAGAGTGTTTACCATGTAGAGGAACAATTTATTTGAAGACAAAATATTTGTTTCAAGTCGTATTCGACCCTACGAGTATTACTATTTCTAACTGTATATTTAATGCTTATTTTGTTAAAAGTTATATTTTGAGAAACAACATTATTTTGAAAAATTATCCCTTTAAAATTATCCATTATTTTTTCTATTAAAAATACGTAATAGAAAAAAAATCTTTATTAAGAGGCACTGTACGAGTATGTAAGTGGCGAAACCCTAATATTGACTCGCTTACAAAAAGTTTGAATAAAAAGTGTACCTTGTAAGTATTTTAACCTGGTTATCCTTTTTTTTCTGTCGTAATTATTTACATAATGATGAGATTGTCTATTAATATAAAATATATTTTTCCATTTTAGTTTAATGGTAGGACCAATAAAAAGATCTAGCTAACTTGAATTTAGTATAAGTTAATCACTGCCTGTTTTTTACCCATTCAAGTGCCTAGAAAGAAAACAATTCATTCCCCCCGTATACTGCGCTACGAATACTACGCTTTTTACAGAATGTGAAATAAAAAAAAGACACAAAAAAGTTTCTAAAAATGTATTTAAAATAATGAGCAATTTTCGACAGCAGCTGTCTTAAGCTAACCTTAACTAATAATAGAAAAAAAAACCTAATCAATAAAAAAGAGATCTTAAATGGAAATGATCTTACAAAATATACTAACAAAGGAGATTCTTTGGAAAGCATCCAACTTTTGTACATTACCGACGTTAATATTAAACGTCGAGCCGTAACAACTTCTACTTAAGACTAACACTTTGCTAGAATCATAAAAAAATATGATAAGTTATAAAAACATCATATTTTCAGAATAACAACATACAAATTACATATTGAAGTTTTTTCATTATTTTTCATCTTCTTGCGTTTTTTTATTCTTATCATGTTATGTTTCAACTTTACTGTCAAAGCGTTCTAATAAATAAGGGTTATCAAATTACACTTATATTAGAAAAAATATTAAAAAATTGTATTTTTTTATATAATTTGGCACAAGGCTTAGCAAAAATATATGACTTACGTACTTAATGCAATAATATTATAACTTACGAATTATAAAATTAAAATTAAAATAACTATTAAAATTGAGCAATACTGCGAAGTTTCTTAACATACTATCAATAATTGAGCAAAAATAGGTGTACGAAGAACGTTCACTTAAAAATAATATAAAGTGAAAAATATATCTAAAGTGACTGAAAGTAAGTTAAGTTTTTTAAAGATTGCTTAAGAACTCGTGTGTATGGGTTTATAACTCATTTTTCATTCATTCGCTTATGTATATGTGAATGAGTGATAATTCATAGTTCACTGACAAACACAATCTAGATCCCACCGCATGGTCAGCACCACCCCCGAATAGTGTTGTGCCCAGTCCAAAAATTTTAATAACATAAAATTGACCCTAAAAAATAAACAAAAAAGATATTTACACCAACAAATCTATTCAAAGTTAAAGTCCAGGGCCTCCGTGGAAAATATCTCTAGATATGCCCTCGAGGGGACGTGTTTGTAGTATGTCCATTAAGTACCGCTATAAGCATTCTTTCCACTAAATTAGAGTTAATAAATGAAGACATTGTTTTTCGTCATTATTGTCGTAACTTACTTTCAACACCGATCATTTCTAATAGTTTAAAACTATAAAATTAACATTAAGAAGTGTCTTTTAAAACGTGTTTGACACAAAAATAAAATATAAAAAATCCTTAGTACTTAAACTAGTTTACAAATAATTGTGTTTCAATAGCAAGTACTAGTAATAAATTTGTGTTAATAATACCTCTTATGACTTGAGTATTTATTATATTTTATATTAAACATTGTTCTGATGGGAACATCCTTTTAATATTAAGAAAAAAAAAGAAAATATTGCGTGGTTTTAAGAGGTAACATGAAAAGTTCTTTCCCGTTCCCGCGGGAATTTCGAGACATCCTCTCCTAAAAGGTAAACTTTAAGTTTCTTATTCCTGCAGTTTGTCGTGTTTGTCTGTACGTTGCTTGTCTGTCATACAGTAACGTCTTAGTTTTATATATATATATAGATTTAAAATTTGTTACAAGCATTTGCCTCTTGATTTCAAAATTACAGTCTAAGTCTTGGTCCCGTAACCTAAATATCAGAGATATGTCAAACATATCTCTGCATAATTGTTTTAGTAATATATTCTACTTAAAACTTATTTGTTTCAATATGTTACTAAAAAAATATTTGAGCACTAACCCAGTCTTTCATTGAGCTTGATTTTATTTACATTATTAAATATGAAGTAAAGAATATGTAAGTAAAATTAATAGAAAATAAAAAAAAAAATCTTTGGTTTTCGTCATTAACGGAACTCTTCTTTTCCAAATTACTCTTTCATTTTTCATTCAAATCTCAAACTTTGGTCGTTAAGTTTCTTGCTATAAATGGCATTTTTACATTTAATTCCCTTAACACAAAAACGATTTAAATAAACAAATCGTATCTTTGGTCATTTTTTCACAAAATTTGAGTTAGGCCATTTTTATTTTAAGATAGCAATGATAATAAGAAAAATTACAACTTTTGTAATCTAGGTACAGTCAGTTTATCTCTAATACATCTCAAAGTGGCTAGCTTGGCTGGTGAACTAGGCACCAGTTGCTCAGTGCGCCTTATCGGTCGTGACGGAGGTATACAGGTTCGAGGAACTTGCGTTATATGGGGGTGTGATTTTACGTGCTTCCGTAGAGAGGATGGGTCGGTGTAGCGTTTGCCACAACCTGCCGCTCCACAGGCGTAGGGCCTCTGCAATAGAAAAGCACATTCAGAAATTTATAATTATAAACATTCAATAAATAATATGTATATTATTATTTGAAAATTGCATGAAAAAACATCTTTTGTGTATGAGAAAATTATGGATAAAGAAAATTGATCAAAATGAATTATAAATCTATTTTATTATAACATACCGCATTAAAATGAGTTCGTTGATGTTTCGCCCGATCTGATGAATTAGAGAAGGCTTTCCTGCAATGCGGCGCGGGACACGCGTACGGACGCTCTCCTGTGTGAGATCTGACGTGGATTTTAAGATTTTCTAGGCGAGAAAACGCTTTACCACAGCCTGGATGCTGTAAAACGAACATAAAAAAGTTAGAAATAAGAAAAAGCTAGAAAAAG
>DWNA01002647.1:0-11311 GCA_018249835.1 Heliconius besckei
TTTATTGAGTGGCGGAACTCAACACTGTGCTTTATCTCGTTACTAGAGCGTGACAAGTTGAATATTAAATATTTAATTTCCTCAAGTAGTAATCGAACACTGTCGCGCTTATAGTCGCATGCTTGTGCCCCTGTGCCACAACTAGGATCTAAAATAAAATAAATAATGTTAATTAACTATAATTATAATATATTAAATTAACCATTATTATTTAAATAGTAATCTAAATAATGGTCAAGTTTACATAAGAGGTCAGTCGTAGCTCAAGGGCACAAGCGTGAGACTAAATAGCCGCAAGGCTGTACACCAGACAGATTGTGGGTTCGATTCCCACATTATATAGTGAAAGCAAAAAAGTTTACATTATTTTATTCCAATATCTGATGTTTTTTTGGTGTCGAATACTTAGGGGAAGACCTATTTGACACCAATTTAGTTAAAAAAATACCTAAGCTAACGCTTAAACCACGCTTGATAAAAACTGAGCAGATTTTGATACAACTTTACAGAGCAACGTGTTCTCCGGATAGAGACCAAGCAAGTGCCTGTGCGCAGTCAGCCAGAGGTCGTGTTGAGTGATGGTAAGAAAATAACAGAAAAAAAGATTTTTTGTTTAATTTTTGTTTAGGTCTTTTTCTTTTTATTTGAGCATTTTGATGTATTGACCCTTTTTTGATGCATGTGATTGTATGAATAAAATGCATTTCTTAGGTTGGTCTTGTCTAGACTAGTATACAGCAGGGCTGACGAGTCGTGGCTACCCTGAAGCAAGACTGAGAACTTTTGCACATTATGCATTAGGGAAGAAAATAAACAGAAATAAGAATGTCATCTGCAACTAACTTCAGGCCGGCCACGACTTGTTGACCGTATTATCATCATTTTGATGATATATAAATATATACATTTAAAAAAAAATATGGTATTTCATAACGATATTTTTAAATTATATTACTGTAAGCATTATTAAACTTCATAATTTTCATGAATTATTAATATTTTTTTTGTCTAAATGATTTTATTATTGTAATATTATTCACGCTGTATCCCGCATATAGCAGGGTAGGCAGAGGGAGCTTAGCGTTAACTTCCCACTTTCCGCCGAATTCTGGAGGATATTAAATATTTAATTTCCTCGAATTGGAATCGAACCCACAACCGTATCGTGTTTACAGTTACACGCTTGTGTCCTGCGCCATATCTGGCCTCATACATCATTGGATCTTTTTTATTTGTTTTCATATTACTTATAGTCAGTCTATCTCCCTTTTATTATTTATAAAAGGTTTAAGTTTCGTTTATTTTTTGGTTTAAATTTTACTCATAGTACCTATTTATATTTAGAAGCCTAAGCTAAGCCGATTTAGAATTTTCGATGAAAGCTTAATTTTTAATCCCATTACTTTACCTTTATAACTAACTAATTGCTTGATCTTGATGACATGTTTTCTTTTATCACTTCATGGAGCGTATTTATTTATTTATTTATTTATTATTTTATTTACAAAAACCAATAGAAACTTACATTAAGACAGATTTTTATTATTACTTATATTCTATTTTTGTTATCACAGACTTATAAAAGTCTGTATTTGATTTAAATTTTTACAACAAACTATTATATTTCTTTCATATTTTTTTCCTTTTTTTTTTGAAAGAAAGGTCAAATATGATCTTTTTTTTTCATTGCATTTTTCGTATATAAAGTAGTTTGCATGTATATTTTATAGTGGACACGACAGATTTCTTGTCAGCGGAGCGCGAGCACGCCGATAGGACCAGAGGTTTGTATCTAATATATATATATTTTTGCTATTATATGCATTGTTTTTACTTGCTACTTGCAAAAATAATATTAATTTATTTCGTTTTAAATTAAAAAAAATATGTTAATTTCATTAATATTTTTTATTTTTGCAAGTAACGAAATGTTTGCCTCTAAAGCAAATGCTATGCACGATTTTTTTTCTTCCAATTCAATTTCAACACGTGCACAGATAGCGTGATATAATTCTAATAATAATATATTAAAAAATATATCCTATTATTTTTTACTAGTACATACTAATACTATATATATATATATAAGTCTCAAAAATAAGATATCCCCAATAACCTGTCTATAAATAAATATGTAAAAAATTACTTTAACTAAGATTCCCGGGATCCGAATCTGCTGTCCGATGACGAGGTGTTCCTAGATTCGACATCGTCAGTACCGTCAGGCACTTCCTCAGTACCGATGCCTATACAAGGACCGATTGTCGTCAGACAGTATACCGTCCAGGGTCCCGTTGGGAGAGGTGAGAGAGAGATGGAGATACGGGAGATAGGGATAGATAAGGGAGTGGGAGTAAGAGATATATATAGGGTGATAAGAGGTGGGAGCTAGTGTAATAAAAGATGGTGAGAAACTGAATGAAAGAGAGGAATTAGACAGGGAGTTTTGGGAAGGAGAGTTCGAAGTGAAAGAGTCAGCGATAGATAAAAGAGTGACCTTTAGGGTGATATAGATAGAGGATTGGGACAGTGAGAGGGAGGTGGAGTTAGATAAAAGTGCGAGAGTGGGGGAGATACGGATAGAGGATTAGAAGAGAATAAAATAGGAAATAGAATTTTTTCCTTCCTATTTTCTATTTTATAGAATGAGAGTGGGTAATAGAAAATCTCCATAGAAATAGAGAATGGAAAGATGACAAATGAGAATAGGGAATAGAGTCAATGAGAAGAGTCGGTCTCTCAGTTTTATACGGAAAATATAGAAAAAGTACAAGTGTGGAAGAAAGGTGTATGGAGGATGAGGGAGTAATGATATAGGAAAAGAATGTGAGAATGGATGTGGATTACATGAAACATATAGATTATATGTTTGTTGTTGTTAGGTGTTAAGAAATTAATGAAAGAATGCAGTGATGGAGAAAAAATAATTAATGAATAGAGAAAGTAAGAGAACTAAAAAATTGAAAGTGTTTTAAAATATCAATGTTGCTAGAGAGCAGTGCTTCATAGAAATTGTATTCATGTCATGTCGTCTTTCATTAATTCCATGATCTCGTGCTAGGTTATTGTCCTGTGACGTCTTAAGTTGCGTTGTTCCCATTACATCCATAGTATATTGTTTTTTTGAGTATTTATAGGTAAACAGTTTATTAATTATTGTTTTATTGTATATATTTACTACTTTTTTGTATAACATTATATTTTATATTAAAATTTCCTATAAAAACAGTTCATATAAAATATGTTTTGGCTTTTTTGTCGTTATAAAAGTATTTAGCTTATATATGAATATATAGATCAGTTGGGTAAGATATATCTGGCAATGGTACTGCATACTTTAAATCGTGGAACTTTAAAAATATATACGAAATTTTAGTATTTTTCTTCCATTAGCTAAAAAAATTCCATCTTCCCTTTGAGTCTTACTAACACCACTAAACTCCTAACAGGTACAAAGCTAATTGAAACTATCGAAGCTCGCACATCTCACAAGCGTTCTCTTCACAAATATTCGAGAAATCTTAATTTTTCCAATGTCATAACTCAATACGAAACAGACAGACATCCAAAATGTAAAATAAGTCTAAATAGTAGACTCAACGAGGAAATTGCTATATATAATCCTGGTAACTTGAGTAGTCGTTCTAGTTTATTTTCCGCTTCTTCTTTAGAATGGGATAGTAAAGTAGATTCTCCTTTTCGAACGCGTTCTTTACCTCGTAAGAGTAAAAGAGATATGACTAAACTATACAGAACTAGATCTCACAGTAGTTTCATAAATTCATA
Organism: Heliconius besckei; assembly: GCA_018249835.1. Taxonomy (NCBI): domain Eukaryota; kingdom Metazoa; phylum Arthropoda; class Insecta; order Lepidoptera; family Nymphalidae; genus Heliconius; species Heliconius besckei. Next base: position 3,787 of record DWNA01002647.1, read on the forward strand.
TATTAAAGACCCCGAGCCAACACACTTTCATGTACCTAAGTGTAATTCGTGCGGAACAATTATATCTTCTTACCCCAGACGGTCTGTGAAGAACAATAAGCTCAAATCTAAATACTTTTCAGTAGATAACATATTTCAAAAATGTATAGATGAGACAGAGTTTAATAATGTTAAAGTGAAAGATTTCAGTGAACCAATTTTAAAAACATCTCTTTCGGAGTTCGTAGACAGTCAAGAGTTCAATGAAGATAACTATATCAGTGATATAGGGAATGGTTTTGCTTCTGCTAACCAAACTGTTGTTGAAAAACTTAATATAAATACAAATAACGATAATAGTGAACTGAAGGAGATTAGTATAAATGGTAATAAAGAAGTTATAGAAAACGATTATATACTAGGTGTTGAGTCCCGAGTAGATGTTGTGGAAATATATAAAGCCATACCTGCAAAAATTATTGAAAATATTAAAAGAAAAGATGATATTAATGATTTATCGTTAGAATCCACAGAAGGTGAATATCATAGTTTTTCAGACGATTTAGAATTTGAACCCGCGGCTTATGAAAGTCCAGTTAGGGACCTTGTAGAAAAAGATATAAGAGATTACTCTGTTCCCATAAAATTCTATTGCGACGACTATAACAAAAAAGAAAGTCCAAGAAAATCTCCCAAGAAGGTTATAGATATGTCTAAAAAGACTATTTTGGAACCAATTTTAGAAGAATCTAAAGTGAGTGCCAGTGATTCTTCCAATGATTCGAATAATGAATGTAATAAAGATAAAATTTTTGAAAATAATAATATACATGACGTTTTGACAACATTGAAATCTCTTGAAGAGCATAATGATAATATCATTTATAATGTAACCAATGTAACTCAAAATAAAGATCAAAGTAATGATGAAACTAAAAAGGAAGAGAGTAATGTTAATATAGATAGACTTAGTTCTTTAAGTGGCTTAAGTTCCGTTGGAAGATTAAGTTTAGATTCCTCAGCAGAGTTTGAAAAGTACGAAATAATAACAGACATAGTCACATCTATTTTGAATAGAATGGACTTTATTATTAATGAAAATAAGCTTAACGTTTCAGAAGAAGTAATTATCAAAGATATAAAAGATAAAGAAGAATACTTTTCTATAGCACAAATAGTAACAGAGATTGATAAAGAATTGCATTTAAATGAAACAGTATTAACTGAAATCAGCGACACAGATGCTCAAGATGCTAATAAAGTTATCGAAGCCATAATGTATTATATTTTTAATTCAGTCTTTCATGTTTGTTACCAAAATTATAAAATAAATAAAACAAAACGTATTAAAAATGTCATAACTGTAGTTGATTTAGAAGATATTTTATTTACAACTTCGCAAGAGTGGCTTAATTTTGACGATAACTTTCCAAATTATCAGAATGTGTCATTAATTAATGATACATCTAATGATGATAAAGAAATTACTAATGATCATTCAAAAATATCTACTAATTCGACGTTGAACGACCTAGAAACATCTCTCAAATTACACGAAGACTCTAAACTTAATGAAACTTACGTTATAAATAGAGCTATGAACACAGCGTTCATTGGTGATGAATTTAATTTACTTCGAGATGAGATTTTCAAAGAATGTACAGCCTCACCTATCAAACATGTTGATAATAGTTTTATAGGTGATGACTTAAGTGTTCTGTACGAAAGAGATGATACAATTTTAGGTTCACCATTCGTTAAAAAAGATAACATATTGCAAATGTCCCAAACTGCGCACAGTGGTGGCATCAAATATTGGCTGTCTTTTGATGAATCATTATCTACTGATAAACCTAATTATAAAACTCGTAGAAATAAAGAATCACCAAGTTTTTTTACAGTTGATTTTAATGATGAAATAAAAAATAATAATAAAAGGGAAGTTAATGATAATGAACCGAATAATGAAAGTATGGCAGAGAATACATTCTTAACAGAAACGTGCTCTAATTATAATACATGTGAATCAAATTCTAGAATAGAAAATAATGTTGAAATAGGTTCAGTGGAAAAAAAGAAATTGTTATTTGATTTAAGAAAAAAATGTAAAAAATTGTATTCAACATGGCCGTCGTATGAGCATGCATTGTATTTTAAAATCGTATCGAAATTTAGATCTACGGAAAGTTTGAATTTAAGTGATTTTAACTGTAGGTTAGATGGTAGCTTCTAATTTAATTTCATTTTTCAAACATAATTGATGATTCACTAAATAAATTTTAAAAAGTAAACGTTTTTTCAAATATTCCTGGTGTTGTCTCTTTGTCTGACTGGTTCGTATTGTTTTATTTCTTGTTTCTTTTTTACCTTGTAAGATATATAGATATATAATGTATATAAATTGTATTTGTTTTTTTAAATGTTGCATGTCTATTTTTGCTAATTTTGTTATTTCTTATATAAACTGTATTATATTTATTTAATTTATAGAAATTTTATAGAAAAGATTATTATGAAGATATTTTACGTAATACAGTTTAAATAAAAAAAACATTTTGGAATTATCTTCCAAAACTTTTATTTCTTTGTGTTTGTATTGTCTTTTGTTTTAAAACAGCTTGTTTTAATGCTATTATATTATAGTACACGTTGCTTGCACATTTGTTTTATTGGAGTCACTTTATTTAAACTACCTACTTTAAATTTAAAAACAAAATGAAAGGCCACTAAAATCGAAGTCATGAACTCATTTATTATGGGTTAATAATTATTTGAAAAGTTTTCATTGTTAAGGTGTAACAGTTATGTGGGTAGTTTTTTTGCATAAAATTGAGAATTTTTGAGAGAATTTTTGTTTTAAAACTTGTGCTTTTTGTTTGGAATGTTAATTTTTAACGCATGCTTAGCTTTTGGTTGGTTTCGGCAAAGAAGCTTGCGGATATCGAACAAGGGTGAGTTTTAATATTAAATTATAGATATGTACATATACATTTTTGTTAACACGCATCTTGCGCATGCTATTTAGACGTTAAGAAAAATAGATAATATGCCCATTTTAAGATTATGATAGAAGAGGTCAGTAGCGACCCAGGGGCACAAGCGCCCGACTGTAACGCGACAGGTTGTGGGTTCGATTCCCACTCGAGAATATATTTAATATTTTCATTTCCTTGCTCTGGTAACGAGGCAAAGCACGCTCCCAGGTTCCCTTTACCTACCCTGCGATGTGCGGGATACAGCGTGAACCTGTATAAAACAACAGAAACGGAACATACGTAAAAATAATAATTGTTCACTACAACTAATTCACAAACATCGCATCATCACAAACATTATACGACGATTTTATGCAATGTTAAATGATTTAAATTTTATTATTAGGTAACATTAAAAATATAATAATTTTCATAAAAAAACAATAATAATAAGAAATGGTTATTTGTTTAGGCGAGCACACTGTGAACGGCGACCACTCTGATGCCCATCAAAGTACCTTCTCGCATAGCAGTAAAGAGGTGAGATTAGTTCGTACCACAATCGTTGTGATATGTTTCTCCACGTCTGGGGGAGGAAAATATTTATACAATACAAATATTTTCTAAAACTGGATGAAACTTACCATCATCATGAACAATCGAAACATTTACAAGTTGTCCATGTGATTTTTCAATATTTACCTTTTCTTTTAAGAATATACTAAAGGAATATATTTCGAATCCTAGGGTTCTCCATCCAAGGAGATATCAACGGAGGAGTCCCCCAAGAAGGACAAGAAGAAGAAGAAGGGCCTCCGTACGCCCTCCTTCCTCAAGAAGAAGAAGGAAAAGAAGAAGGACAAGTCCAGCACGCCGCAGCCCGCATAGAGGTGAGTAAACGTATCGTTCAAACGTTATTTATTTATATTTTATCATTGGAATATCATAAATCTACTATGATATTTGGTATAGTTTTAATTCCATTAAAAAAATGGTTCTACGAGGTTGTCGTGTATAACTACAAAATGTGTCAACCTCTATCTTAAAATAGTAGCCAGCTTAAAGCATTTCTCCGCTAAAAATCCTTACGTGCTTTAATACATACATACGATATGTATTATTCTTCAAATAAGTTCAATTTTGACGTAGTACTAAATCAGCGGTGCACAGGCGTGCGACTAGTTGTGGGTTCGATTCCTAGTTGAAGAAATAAAATATTTATATTTACTCTATCTTTTTCGTGGCGTTGAGTTCAGCCGAAAAATAGAGTCTCTAAGAACTACAGATATCAACTAACTAACACAACTTTGTCCACAGATATAACTCAAAAACAACACTGCCATCTCGCTTTCAAAACGTAAATTTAAGGGTTCAAAATTATTGCATATTATTAATAATTATCGCTTCATACAAAAATATTTGTGTAACCCACCAAGCTTGAGCTCGGCTTCGCGTTGAGCACTAGGTTAGTGTAGGACGTGTAAAACGCTATCTATTATGTGGAAAACGCTATCTCTTATGACTTGCCACGTGTCTTAAATGGAAAACTCGGGCGTTTTTTGAATCATTCTACTGCGTGTTCGTTAGTTTTGAACGGATTTTTTGCTCTAGGGTGTATGCTGTTAGGTCTTTGCATCGTTGAAATTAAAATAAAACAATAAAATCTGTAGATTCTTCAATTATATGTTTTTTTTATACAAAATGTGTTCATAATGTCTCATGATGTTCTTTTAAATTAGTTTCGACAAATGGCAACATTTTCTTTTAAAACTAACCGACGATTTCTTTTTTTGGTGCGTTTAATTGTAATTTTTATAATGGCATGTAATGCTTTCCATGTTTGGGGGTTTCTCCCTTTTGTGCTTATATTGTAAAGTGGTCAAGGTTGATAAATATTAGATATATTCCACAGATAATAAAATACAGGCGTCCTAATAAACATAATAAATTAAACGGGACCACCTTTCAATAATATATCAGAAAAAAGAAATAATGCTCTATAATTTATGAACCTTGACCGTCCGAATACCGTCATTGCACAGACATACGTCGGTTTTGGATATATATTTTGAAAAATAAAATAATATATAGCCTACGTTTCGTAGATTTTAACTTATTCCTTATTTTATTTTTTAATTTTCATGTTTTTTTTTATTTTTTTAATGTTTTTGACGTAATTTTCAACATGGTATCGAAACGGCTTCAAATTTACGGAAAGTACCTCGCGCCTGCCATAAAAGTTGTATCCGCCATGAAAATGAAACCATGTTGAGAAAAGTCCGCCATATTAATAAAAAAAATAACAAAAACAATACTCTATATAATCTGTAGACGTAGTTTCAATAATTCCCTTAAATAACGTATTTCTTTCTAAAACTCTTTCTAACGTATATAACGTATAGAAGAAAGAAAGAGATGGCAACACCTTCTATTAATATGGCGGAATGATTTTAGTCGAAACATGGCCCCGTTTTGACGATACTTTTATTTATTTTTTTTAAATACATTTTTTGGGTCTACAATTTGACATTACCTAGAATTAAGTCTAGTGTTGTTAAAATGACAAGTTGGTTTTTTATTGATACGTTATCTTTTTGTTTGCTTGGTGGTACAAAAGTCGAGTATTTTTTGGGTCGAAATGAGTAGAGTATGATTTTTTTTAAACGAAGCTTTTAATGTGCTTATTTTTATATAGTGAAAATGAAATTGAACAAGATTTTTATTAATTTACTTCTTTTTATGAAATTAATGATTTACGTGGTTTTACATTAATTTTTTATATTTTTTAAAACAACTCAACTGTATCACCAATCAAACTATAGGATGTTTTGAAATCTCTATACAGATCATTTTCCGAGCATCCTGTATTTATAAATAAAAATATGTAAGTTAATTGTAATCTTTGAAATTATCGACACCGGCATTTTATGCAATTTTGTGTATTTTTAATGAAATAAATTATTAGTTTTAAAAAAAATCGAGACGTTTGATTTTTTTCCTCCGTCACAACATTTTTAGTTTTTAAGGTTATTTAGTTTAGGCTCAATTCGCAGTTTTGGACCAATTTGGGTCCATTTATTATGGACTATTGCTATTTTGATAACATTACCACAATTATATGTTATTTACACTATTTGGATTTTTGGACTCAATTTGAAAAATGGATCGATTTTGGTATAAAAATGTGAATTGTAAACAAAAGAGTTTATTTGTACCATGTATTTTTTTATTTCTGCAACAATATATGCTGTTTGAACGTTTATTATGGATTTTTTGTTTTATTTTGACCTTTTATATTTTTTAACATTCAGGTAGACTTTTTGGTAAATATAAAAAAAATGTAAACTAATAATAATAAACTTTACTTAGGACTCCATACAGCCTCACTGTTAAACATTTTGTTACTACACGTTTCCTTAACCTATATTAGTATTTTGTTTATTATAATTAATGAACTACTAACTTCTTTGACTATTTTTCTTTCACAAATTATTTTATAATTATCGTATTTAAAAAGTTACTTAATTTATAAATATGTAGTATATTTTAATAGCGTTACATACATGGCAGGGTAGGTAAGGGAAATCTATTATATTATATATATTCGAGCGGCGTGTTGAGTAGCGGAACACAACGCCGCAATTACTTCATTATTGCATCGATTGATCGATATATAGTGGTTAAATCATTATTAAAGACAATAACGTGTGTATACTTAAATATACTCTCTGGGAAGAAAAATAAGTCGGTTTTAACCACTGAACACCTTATATAAATTAATAATACTTGACTAGGTATATAAATAATAAGCAATGTTTTTAGAATCAACATACCTACGTTGAATTCTTAGTTTCCTTGTTCTTATCGTAAACCACTTCCGTCACAAGTAATTCCGTCTGTGTAATCGTATAGATTTTATTAACTGTATAAATAGCAAATAAATGTAATACCTTAAGATTCCTTCTAACAGTACTTTGAATTTGCTTAAATCTTGAATTAGTACACAGATATTTTTTTTGGTCATCGTGCACGCGAGGCCATCATGTCGTAGTAGTACAACGTGTGACTATTAGTCGATGGTCGTAAGTTCGCTTTCCACTCGTGTGAATAAATAATTTTCATTTTCCTTCCCTGCTGATTACACTGCACAGAGTTCCTCCTCTATACGCAAAGTTTCGGATTCAGTCAGAAAATGTTAGACAGAATGTCTTAATACTTGTCACTGGAATACTAATTATATTAAATGAAAATCACAAACTTTAAGGGCGCGACTGTAACGCGACGGTTACGGGTTTGATTCCCACTTGGGAGAATAAATTATTGTTTATTAATATGTTCATTTTGTATGAAATTCGCCTCCTAATCAAAACCTGTAAGGTACTTCCTGTGGACTAACAATTATGAAATTTGGCAAAAAGTGAGAACTTGCTAGTAAAAACCCAAATAGTGAAAATTTATAGATATTTTATAGAAAACTTATAATTATAATTAATTTCATAAAATAATACATCTGTCCGCAAATTTAATTTGTCAACTTTTATGTACCCGTTGGCAAACAACACTGAAATTGA
>DWNA01002648.1:0-11310 GCA_018249835.1 Heliconius besckei
TTGAGAAATGTCAATTTGTCAATTTAACACAGTTCTCCTACTCTATCACTATTATGGGTATGTTTATTGTTATGGCTATATTGTTTTTGACCTTATGCCAATAATTGGGATAGATACGAGTATGTATGTATATAGCAATAAAATATATAATTTATTTTTCTATACTTCCATGCCAATATAATGAAGCTAAATAGCTTCATGCTGTAGGGTAGGCGGAAGGTACCTGGGAACTTAGTTAAGACACTCCGTACCCTGCTTTCCGCTAAATTCTGACGGCATGCGTGTTGAGTGGCGGAAAAAAAATTGTTTGATTGAATGCACCAGTCTCTGGAATAAATGTCTTTCAATGTAATGTCTTTTCTATTGCATTTAAATTTGTGTCATATGTCATACACAACGCCTAGTTATTTCTATTTTTAAAAAGCGGGCGAAACCGCCTGTGAAAGCTGGTAAATTATATTAAGGAAAAATGAAAGATTCGTATATGAGATAAAAATATCAAAACATAATGGAATAGAACAACTTCCTGGCTTATAAAATGATAGGTAATTTTCAATGACACGAGCTTGCCAGCCAATAAATTGAAAGGAAATTGCTACAAAGTCTTCTATACTGTCACGACGACGTTGGACTTCCCGTCTTTACTTAATGTATAAGTGAAGAAGCTTTCTTTGCCTTAGACAAACTTTTAAATCTTTATTTTTTAATCTTTTTAAGATATAAAAACTGCTGGGTACGCTTGGGAACTTTTTAGTTTTTATGAGTATTTTAAAATTATTACATTTTTTAGCTCCACGATGTATTCCGCATATAGCTCGGTAGGGAGAGGGAACCTAGTGTTAAAACATTTTTGCCGAATTTGAGAGACATTGCGATTTGGGTTGTGGAACTTATAGCCCCTCTTTGTCTCTTTACCAAAGTGAGAAAAATGAAAATATTAAATTTTCCTCGATTGGAAACCGAACCTACTACCTGTCGCGTTTCCCGTCACCCGCTTGTGCCCCTGCGCCACGACTGGCTACATTTTTTTGAACGATGGATCTGTTTTAATAAATTTTACTAGCCAAGTGTCGTTACCTTCACTAATGGAGTCTGCTAGAACGTTTTTATCAACAAAAAAGTAAGCAGTTTTAATTGGTTTCGTAACTGTACGTATAAATGAAGCTTTGTTTCTACTGGTAATAAAGTTTGGACGTTGAAAGCTTTTATGGTTAATTGTGTATACCATTAAATACTTTTTCTAGTTGCTTGAAAACTGTAATAATTATTGGGTATTATAATATTGGAGGACAGTTGAGGCGACAGGTTGTCAATTCGATTTACATTGAAGGAAATGTTCGATTTACATTAATATTTTCATTACCTCGCTCTGGTAGCGAGTCAAAGTGTTTTAACACTAGGTTCCCAGATTCCCCCTGCCTATCCGCTATGTTCAGGAAACAGAGTTAAGTTTAAAAAAATATTGTTTTAGTTCTACATTCACTTTATATAATATTAGTTTCCTATGGATTATTTACGACAGTATCGGGAAAATCAGCTTTAAAACTTGCCAGTAGCCATGGATCGATTACCTGGTTTTCCAGTTCTATTTTGGATATCAAAGTACTTGTATAAAACATCTTCAAGTTGATTGCAGTCAAGTTCAAGTCAGCACTAATTTTGGTTCAGGGGTTGTGGTTTAATAGCATAAGCTTCCAACTATTCGAAGGGCTCTCGAAAAACAGATTACCCTAAACCAATTGCAGTAAATAAAATTCCAGTCATTTGTTTTATTATGTAATCAACAGAAAGCCAGTCAAGGTGTCTTAACACTAGGTTCTCTATGCCTACCATGTTATGCTATGTGGAATAAAAAAAAATGTATTCAAAAAGAACATCTACAAATTATTACTTGAATTTGTTAAAAGTTTGATTAAGAGTTCGAATAAAAGAAAAAATAGTGAAAGAAGTGGATTTCTTACTATATATTACTTATATATTCAACCTATTGCATAAACTGTATAATACACAAAGATTGGGTAAATAAATTATAGAAATAATTGCAGTTCAAGAAATGTGCTTTGTTTGAAAGTGGCGTATTAGCATTGCGCTGCTTTGAAGATTACCGACTTTCAGTCTTAAAGGTTAATTACTTCATGACATTGAAGTGAAACTGCTATTTAACTTGATGAGTATTCTATGCTCATTTATTCAGAAAAAAAAGCAGCACGATTTTTCTCACATTTCAGGACCTAATATTAATAATATACCTAATTCGTTCTCCTTTTTCTGGTCAACATTAAATGGAAATAAATATAATCATTTCCATTAGTGGAAATCGAAGTCATACCAATCGCGCTCCGATACTAGCGTCTCATTTATTTAGTATCTGCATTATGCATTTGTATCCTCTTTCTCTTCTGTACCTCTATACTCTTACCTACCCTATTATACAGGCAGAGGGAACCGAATGTTTAGACACTCCTTTCTTCGTAATCAACTTTCCGCCGAGTTCTTGAGGCATTGCGGATTGAGTGGTGGCATTCAACGCCGCGTTTTGCCTCGGTACCCCTTCTCTTCAGCGAGGAAAATAATAATATTAAATATTTCATACCATCGAGTGATAATCGGATCACAAATATGAAAATATTATTTACATCCGGATAATAAATCAGAATATGACACTAGTCAAAGCTTTTATGTTTATAAATACTTAAATATTCTCAGTGGATATTGAAAAGTTTCAGCTAAACTTTGCCCCGTCAAGTTATTCATGAAAGTGTTGTCTGTATTTTGTCGATTGGAGAGAAATGTTTTAAGCTTTCGGGGCAAGAGCGATTGAATTTTAAAAGAGTTTGGAGATCAGCGAAGTTATGTTGTAACTTTTAATTACGTTATTCCAGACATCCAACCATGATGGTTTTGGGTTCTATTTTCATTCGAGGGAATGTGTTATTTTAAATATTTTTTCTTTAGGCCCGAATAGATACAAAAATGGCTGGTAGAATAGATTTAGAATTTATAAGATTTAGCAAAATAAATACTAAAGTACTTTTCTGTGAATTATTTTGAACAAAAATATTTTATTATTATTCTTTTCAAATGCCAGTGACATTTGAATTTGACATTAATAATAATATTTTGACATGAAATACGTCACATATGTTCGTCTTGAGCTCAAAAGAGATACGTACATACGTTCCATCCTCAAACAATTCTCAGAAGCTCGCTGTTATCTTTCACATCCGTATGGTTTCGTCACGTGTGGACCTTTGTATTATGAAAGCTGTAGAAAATCAATCTAGTAATGGTATTATTCAGTTATACTAAAATTTAAGACACGTAGAGCAATGCCATTATTTTTTTTATATTGATGTAGGCACCTACATAATACCTTTAACCCTTCGTAGCAGGTTAGGCAAAGAGTATTTAGTGTTTATTTTACACTTTATTCGTTGCTTTCAGTCTTCATTTGTAATATTGCGTGTTGAGCGGCGCAACTCAACGCCGCGCTTAGTTATCAGATCGAGAGGAACAAAGAAAAAATAATATAAAGATCAATACTATAATTTATAATGCTTATTTACTCTACCATCCGAAAATCACTCGTAAATTTAATGCATAGTTGAACTTGAAATTTTGAACACAATGTGAGAAAATATTTTAATTAGTTGTTGTTGCAAAAAAACTACAAAGATTGTAGCAAGACGAAAAGTATAATGCCTCTTGGTTATTTTCACCTCAGCCAAGACAGCTTGACATAGTTAACGGATAGGTTTTTGTAACTCAAACAATGTATATAATTTTTTTTTTTTTATTAGTGTAATTGAACCCTTAATAATAGTTTTAAATAAAAAAACAATAGTCTGTTTGTCAGTTTGTCTGTGCGATTGTGCACGCTAATCTCAGAAACGGTTTCCCCGATTTAAATGCAATTTTCACTTTTGAATTTTGTGAAACTTCCTTTGACATTTAAGATTGGCTATACTAAGGTATAGCCAATCTTGGTTTGGTTCGCAAATAAAAAAGTTAAATTAAAAAATAAATGATGATATAGTTCACACGGGCTAAGCCGCAAGCGGGTCGGCAGACTATAATATATCAGATCCGTAACCCAAATAAGTTGAGATGGCGATGTCGTATAACAATTTTGTATGACTAATTATTTCTATGTAATTTTGTCGTATTCCGAAATAAAGTGTAATTCATACTGTTCCTCAACAAACTAATAACAAGTCAGTACTCCTTTGGCCGGATTCCAGCACATTATATTTGATCATAACTTATCCTAAATATTCCTTTGCATTTGATTGGGATTACCAAAACTCATTTGACATATTATAGTACTTGGCTGTCCTATATAATAAAAGGGCCATTCATACATTTATAAGAATACCTACATACATAAAAATGTCCCATTTATACAATGAAAACATTATTCTACTTTCCAGACAACTTTGTAATGTTTATGTTATTTTCCGTAGATGTGGACAGAGGAGTTGTTCGTGCTGGCGTACAATCTAAATCAATTTAACAATCCAACCATGAAGTTCTTGGAGAAAATGCATACGAAGATCGTATTGAAAGCAGACAAATCGGGCAAGATTCTTGTCAAAAAGTAAGTGTTTTTAAAATATTATAAAATATATTATTTAATTAGAATTTAAAGTGGGGAACGAAAGTGTCTTAATGAGAACTGAGTGCCTTAAACACTAGGTTCTCAGGTTACCTCTACCTACCCTGCTATGTGCTGGATACAGCAGATTTGAAACTATAATGGAAATCCAATATTAGACATAATATATTAAAGTAAAGACATATTTGATATACGATCGTTTATAAATCAGTTTATTTAGCGCTGTTATTGTAACTCGCGGTCGACGTTTTCACTTATTTGTATATTTCGAACATTCTATTTATTTATCTATTTAGTTTGTGGTCTGTTTAGTAACAAATTCTCTTTGTTTTAAAGCAAGGGTAATGTAATAAATATTTACATTTTATTTTTTATATATTATATATTTATAATGTAAATAACTAATTGCCGTCATATCGTAAGGGTACAAGCGTGTAAGTGTAAACGCGAGGGTTGTGGGTTCGGTTATTCCTCCCAAGGAATAAATGATATATTATATCCTCCTGGTTAAAAGACCACAGTTAACAGAGTGTTTTAAGACTAGGTCTCCCCTAAATACCCTACTACATGCGGGATACTGCGTGAAGCTAAAAAAGCTGCTTTTAATTTCACAATGTTTTTAATATTTTCGTTATACAGTAGTTGTAACTGTATATGCAACGTTGAAAATGTGAAACGAAAAGAAATATATGTCATCCATTCAATTTTATTAAAACGGAGTTTTCAATATAGATATGTGTTTTGCGAATCGAAATGCGCCTAGACTCGGTCGGTATCTGATCTGCGATTTTGACGTCAGCTATCCGGGTTAACGATTTGCTTTTATTTTTGCTTATACGTATAGTTATGAAAATTTTAATGTTGTTTCTATTATGATGCCTAAACGCTACAAATAGTTATAAATTTTTGTCTTACATTGTTTTTAGTTATTAGCTCGTAAGTTTATTTGTGTGGACTATAAAACTTAAATTCGCGGTACTGTTTTTATAGAAATTTCAAAAAAATCCTCTTGTAATACTTCCCTACAAAATCTCCAAAGAGCCTACATAAGAAATTTCGGCCTTTAACACTGCCAAAGTTTTTTGTCAACGCTCAACCTTCGCATGCAGTAAGCAAAATGATATTAAAAATATTTCATTTACTTTATGTAGGTACTATGTTAGCTGTGTACCATTTTACCCTTTAAAGCCCTTTAGGCCAGTCGTGGTGCTGGTTCACATGTGTGTGGTTGTAATTGCGACAGGTTGTGGGTTCGATTCCCACTGGAGGAAATCGAAGTATCGAAGCCAAGCCTTCGGAATTCAGCGGGAAGTGGGGAACGGAGAGCTTTAACACTGGATTTTCATATTTCCTCTATCTACCCTGGGTTACAACGTGCAGTAAAAATTTCATTTAGCAGCGCTAAAACAGTTTATAATAAACAAAGTTTCCAAGTAAGGCTACATAAGTTTCATACTTTATTTGCACATGTGCTGTCACACGACGATCACGATTGTTGATTTTTCCTCCATTCTAATTGCATTGTAGTATCGGACGTTTTTTTTTTTAGTATTTACGCGTGACATAATCGCTTTGACGACCAGCGCACGTGTCCATTTATACCAATATTTGCTATATCCATACCATTCATTCCATTTTATTTATCTTGTATAATTTTATTGGGGCCACCTGTATCTCTTGGATGGTCGGCTATGTTTATGCCAGTGTTCAGCGTACTAATATATTACGCATACATATTATATTAAGGAGGATATTCGAATGTAGTACTTGCTCGATTTTTGTTAGATCTAAAATCTTTGATGATAGACACAGTAATAAGTAGATTATTAGTTGTGGAGTGGAGGAACACTTTCGGACGCCAGTTTGACCACCTGGTTCGGCCAGTTGCTTCTAGTGTAGTTGGATGTTCAGCTTTATATTTGGCGATCTGTTTTCTTTTGAACTTTACCTATTGCAATTAAAATTGCATACATTTCTTATTACAAGTACGAGAAGTCATAAATTTTGTTTCTATTAGTTTCGCTGTATATCTATTATTATTTGGAGTTTATGCTGTGAATCGCGGCGTGGAGTTTCGCCATTTTACTCAATACAGCACGAAATCGGCGGAAACTGGAATACAGAGTGTCTTAAGGCTATGTTCTCTTGCTTGCTATATGGGGGATACAGTATGAAACTGAAAAAAAATATGTTAGATTTATATATATTTTAGGTTTACAATATGATACATGCTCAGCTTTCGTTACTTAGGGTTACATGAAATCAAGGATTAAAGGTATCCTCCGGGATGAAATCACGTTTCCTTCCTACGTTCCCGAATTACCAGCAAAGTTCATAGAGATTAGTGGAATAAATAAGACGTGAGCCAAAACAAACCGTTTCAAAACATATGGGAGTAACATATGAATGTTTTATGTAAACCGTGTGTATTGGGATTTCAAACAAATTTGATTATATTATTGAAAATTATTAGAAAAATGTTTGAGAAGAATTTATATTATAGGAAATAGAATGACTATAATGTCGCTAATGCTATTACCACTACTTTTTCTACTCATTCCCAATCTCTATCTATTCATTCACAATTTACAAATTAAAGTTTGTCTACCTATTTATTATACATTATAATTGATATTAATATACCACAATATTAAGCACACGCGTGCGTCTCCCAACGTGGTGGTTGTCGGTTCAATTCCCATGTTTAATATATTCAGAATTCTGTGGAAAGTGAGGAACTGAATAGTCTAAATGGAAAATGGGGGGGTTTATAGTGATAAACCCTCCCGTTTTCCATTCCAACCTCGTGAGGTTCCCCGGTTCCCTCTGCTTACTCTGATATATTAAAGAAATAATTTTTTTAACTTTTGTTTAATTTTGTTTTGGAGTAACGTAGCTTTTTCTTCAAATTATCAAAGTTTGAACCGAGTAGTACGGTATACAATTTTCACAATAACAATTATTATTCATTGACCCTCCCCATACATAATGAAATTGTAGGCTCACAAGAATTCACTTTGAAATTGAAATAACTTATATTTTATGCAATGTTTGTTGTTCCTTTTAACTTGGGAGTTGAATCGTTGTTTCGTTACTCAAGTTGAATCCCTTTATTTCTGCAAAACAATTTATTACTATAATAAACTTCATAGTTCTCATATACATATATATCGGCATGAAGGTATAATGGTTTGGAATTTTAAGATTATTTCAATGTGAGTAGGGCCATTTTCTATTTATATTAAAACTGGCTTTTAGTTGCGGCATCGCCCGCGCGGTCAATTGGAAATAACAACGAGGCTGTGTATGACAACCTTTTTAAAGTTTTTCTTTCTTTTTTACTTTTTACTTTCATGACACAGTTCAATGTCAGAATGTAACTGTGACAGGTACATTAGGTTATATCGCAACTACTGACGTTATATAATATACTCGTAGTCCATACCCTTCCTCGATAAGAGGACTATCAGTAATTCAATACCATCACAAATATTTATTCAATTTAAATACTATACTATACTAGTAATTTCCTGTATAGGTTATAGACTGGTTTATTTTGAACAAATATATTGGAAGTAACCGTCGCATTTATAGTTGCACGCTTGCGCCCCTGGGTCTTTTTTTTAATTTAAAATATTTTTTTCCATTCGGGTAAGACAAAGTGCAGCGTTTAGTTCCGCCACTTAACACGCAATTAGAATGGAATGTGTCAAACTCAATATTGAAAAAAGAAAAGCTACGTTTTTTAACGCGGTATTATGTATAATGTGGACGCGGGCTAATATTTATTCAAATAGCCCACGTGTCGTCTGGCCAGTGAATGTCAGTACCAATGTATATGTATGAATCAGAAACGGTCTAGCGGACTGTCTCGTGAGAACAAAACAAATACCAAATATACTATCCCGATTTAAAATATCGATGAATTTTGAATACAGCTTTTCAATGAGCTTTCTGACGTTTAGGTGCATTAGCTTTGTCAATATGTTTTGTTGGTTACGCGTTTTCTTTTATAGCTTCACTCTGTATCTTGCGGAGTACGCAGGGGTACCTGAGAATATAGTGTTAAGTTACTCTGTTCCCATTGAGACACTTTCCGCCAAATTCCAGCGAGCGACAGCGAGTAAATTATTAATAATTAAATATTTAATTTCCTCCAATGAGAATCGATCCCAGGTTGTCGCGTTTGCGCTTGACTGGTCTGCGGTTTATTTTTAAACTAAAATTGACATTAAGTTTCGGATTCCGGATTTCAGCGAAATGTCGGGATCGAGAGTATCTTAATGGGAAAGCTTCTTAGCATTAGGCTCCC
Organism: Heliconius besckei; assembly: GCA_018249835.1. Lineage (NCBI taxonomy): Eukaryota > Metazoa > Arthropoda > Insecta > Lepidoptera > Nymphalidae > Heliconius > Heliconius besckei. Next base: position 8,928 of record DWNA01002648.1, read on the forward strand.
AGGGTTCCCTCTGCCAACCTTGCTATTTGACGAATATAGTAACCTTTTAAAAAAACATTTTTTTTAACATATAATTTAAAAAAAATATACCTATATTTTCGAAAATTTTAAGTAAAAGTTGTTCACAATGAACAAAAAGTATCAAAGACGGACTGGCTTCTGTATAGAGGCATCAAGTTGCATTCAGCTGGAAATTTATTGTAACTAGACCAGCTTTATTTTAGATTTAGACTTTCTGCGCCGCAAAGCCTTTAGAAAGTTTTATTTCCATACACTCACTGTTAATTATAGTTAACTTTAATTAACTGTTAGGTGAGGAATGATTTTAATGGACTTTTTTATTTGTATTATGTGAATTTACATTTAGTTCTAGTATTTTTGCTATATGTGTTAATAATATATTATACCTAATGTTAACATTACGTTTATATGTATTTTTATAATCTATACTTATTTATATTTATATGTATTTATTTGTGTTCTCACGTACCGTGAGCTCTGCATCTTTGAACGTGTAGTGGCTTGAAGAGATGTCACGTGCTAAATGATTGATCTAAGTCCGCGCTTCCTTTGTCAAAGCAAACAAAGAAAATTCTTGTAAAACATTGCTAATTTATTATTTAATCCAAAATCATATGAACTTCCTCTTCTTCTTCTTCTACGCAATTTAATAGTTGTGAAGGACTCGAAATGTTTCTTTTAAACTGCACATTTTTAACGTGGCCGGACATGGTGAGCGTGTCTCGATAATAATAAACGCTGTATCTCGCTCAAAGTCAAGGGGCGACTATATGTATATCATATCGACAAAAAAGTAAAAGTGTTAATAAGTAGAAATAAATATAAAGTTTTCAATACTAGCATCAAAACTCAATAAAGTCTAAGGCCAAACTATTTCGTTAATACATTTGAATCAAATATTCTCTAAGATGTCAAGTTTCAGTAACTAGTTGAAGCTGACTGGAACTTTATAAAGGATTTCTGTAAGCGTTGTAATTTACATTTTAAGACTAGGTCTATACTCTCTTATGAATAATTGAATCAGTAAATTTGGATTATTTCTATAAATATACTATAAATAAAACCGTTCATATAGACAGGCTTTAGTAATTTTTAAAAATATCATGTCGTTTTTAAATATTTTTTTCTTTCAATTTCGTTATAACATTTCTAAAATACGAATATAAAACATAAATATTGCATCTGTCGGGCTTGGTTTTCTTTATCATATTGTTTAATTTAATGGGGAGAAAATAATATACATAAGAAAGGCCAGTCGTGGCGGAGAAGCGTGAAACGCGACCGGTTGTGGGTTCGATTCCTTGTCGAAGATATGAAATATTTAATATTTTCATTTTTTTGCTCTGGTGTCGAGGAAGCTCGGTCTTGAATTCCACCACTTAGCACGCAATGCCTCGAAAACTGAGTGTCTTAACTAGTCAAACTAGTCTAGTCTGTAAGCTCAGCTAAAAGAGATTAAGGTAAATCTACCGTATTAAAGCGTACTTGTAGCGTTTACATTAAATTGACCACTTAGAAGCCCGAACAGTGCGTATTATGTGTACCTATTCATGTACTTGACGTGTAAATTGTGCATAAAATGTCATGTTTACATATAAATTAAAAAAGAAAAAATAATTAATGAATACGTATATATACGGCTGCTTAAGAGGATATTGTAGTATAGTAAGACAAAGCTATTTTTTTGTTATTTAATATCATTTATCAATTTCATACATTACCCTTTCCCAACTGCGTCAGAAGGAGGGTAATATTGTAGCATTCAACAATTTATATTTGACAGGACTTAGTTTTATTTAAATCGGTAAATAAATACGCAAATAACATTTGCTGAGTGTTAAGCAAAGTTTGCCAAAATACAATAGTGAACTGCATTTAAATCGGTTCAGTCGTTTCTGAGATTAGCGCGTACAAACGCACAGACAAACAGACCAAAAAAAAATTACATCATTTGTTTTGGGTTCTATCACATTTATAAATGCCCCCAACAATATATTTTCTCATATATCTTCCATCAACGACTTAGTTTTATTATATGTATGTATAGATTAAAATTAACTTTATTAATTTCCACTAGCAAACACTATGAAATAAGTACGTACTCTGATGAGCATGTTACGGCCTTAGCTCCGGCTAACGAGGCGAATGTAAGGTGACACTGCCGTTGAACAGTGCACTATAACTGCAACTGTATGTGAGTTTAGTGTATGTATTTTGTATGGAATAGTATGCTGTCTGATGCTAGAGAACGTGGGTCATAAATGGTACATACAATGTGACTTTGAAGACGTTCCCTATGGCGCTAGCGAATTTGGTTAAATTCATCGCACGTGTTACCTTAACAAATTTCATAATGTTTTGA